>CM044959.1:665681-773354 GCA_024516035.1 Bactericera cockerelli
TAGGTGGCATTTTAATTGTAAAGACAAGTACTGTTACATTATTGAGTAATGACAGACATACATACAGACAGACATTCAGACTAATAGACAAACATATAAGCAGAATGTACACAGACATTATACAATCATACCTAATACTTAATTACCCAACCTTACAAGAACTTGTGCATTTCCCAAAAATACCTCTGCACGGTATAAAAATTCTCCAAGTTTTTGAACCTTGGAGAAGCATCTTATAGAGATAAGTATTATTCCTCATTGTTTACCCAATAATTTGCCTGGTTCCTTTTTATTAATTTAAAATTGCTCTAATTAACACTAATGTTCTTAGAGGGCTTTGTCTTTACAAATATGCTACATATCCTTGACTGTTCCAATGCTTACCAAAAATAGCTTTGCAAATCCTTGAATGCTTTCTTTGCCCCGTGAGATCCAAGCCATGAGAATGTTGTGAGAAAATTGTCTGTAAAAAACATGCGGCAAAGAGTTCGAACAAGTTCTCCCTCTGAATCTGCACCTTGGAAGCTAAAATGAGTTACCTGAAAGAATGGTAAGTTAATTTGGTTAATTTAAGTAAAGAATATCTAGATTTTTAAGTAAAGAATAACTAGATTTTTCATATCAAAAATTCAAATTTAATACCTTTATGGGTAAAAAATACTCAAGACCTATATGAGGAAAATCACAAAGGAGAGGTTACAGTAAAAATGTCATATCTTTTGACCTGAATTGATTTTCAAAATTCCACCTGGTAAAAACTATCCTCTGGGATGGGCGAGTACAAAAATATATTACTCAAAAATTATCTGTGCCCACTGGTGGGTCAAGCTACAAGGGAAATTGAAAGAAAAAAAAATGTGACCCACTGGTGGGCACGCCTTCTAATGAAGACATAAAAATGTGACCCACCGGTGGGCACGCCATCTCATACGAGTTAAGTGATACTAGATGATCAAAATAATCAGGGACTCACTTCAGATTGTACACAAGCATGTAATAAACATACTCTAAAAATTCAAGCTTGATAGGACAAATATTGCAGCTAAAACCATTTAAACCGAAATCTTAAGATGGGTTCAACCTGGCTTAACAAAGTGTCATTTCGAAATTGTACATAGATGGCCGATGTAAGAGACATTCTGAAAATTTGAGCTTGACTGAACAAATATTGCAGCTATTATCTCAAAAAGCCATTTTAACCCAAATCTTAACCTAGCTTGACATAACTTAAGAAAGTATCATTTGTACATTGATGGCCAAGTATACATGTAAGAAATATTATTCTAAAAATTTGAGCTTTTCTATTTTCACTCTGGAAAACCTAAGCTAAGACCTTTGTTCAAACTCAACAAAACACAACACCTCTATTTGGGTGAATATGGTAATTTTAAATATTTAAATTTTAGGGCCTAGATCATTTAAAAAATAATTTCATTGGAATTGTCAAATCTGGCGAATTAGAATTAGAATCTGTCGAAGTTTCATTAGAATTGGTCAAGTTATTTTTTTCATCAGAATTGGAATGGCTATTTTTTTCATCAGAATTGGTTAGGTTATTTCTTTCATCAGAATTGGAATGGCCACTCAATGCTATCATGATTGATGGACCTAACTCAGAAATTTTATCAGCTCAATTTGTAAAAATGTGACTGAATACAATACTTTCTCATACCTTATAGGTAATAGAAAGTAAAAATGTCAACCCCAAGTTGTTTTGAGAAAAGGTGAAGGGACAGAAGACAAAGTGTCATAAAATCTATTTGATGAGAGGTTGTGTGGATTTGTAAAAAGATGAGAGTAAAACTTACCTGATGAGCACTTGATTTTAATTATTTTATGTTTGACCCACCTCTCTACTTTGGAGCAAAGGTCCACAGGCTGGCAGTTCTTCACTGCTTGATTTAGTTTAGGCAGTGAAGTGATATGTTCAGGCCAGTATGCTTCTGTCTTGTCTTTAGAGATCCAATTTTGTGGAATGATGTGAATTCCATCATTGAATTGAACAATGTGGTAAAAAGCTGACATTTTGTATTTGAAAAATTGAAACGAACAAGCACAACACGAGACGAGGCACAGTTGTATGTATTGTAAGATTGTAACGGAAAAACATGGAATGATGAACCGGGTACCGAAAAACAGATGATAACACATGGATAACACATATATCACAAAAGGTAACAAGTGATATCTACATGTTAACTTCTGTCAAATTTTGAATTTTGACAGTTCTGTTGCTTTTTGCAAGTCAACCTGATCACCAGTGTAGCCACTTTATATTAATTTTCTAAACCCCAGTGTTGCCTTTGCATGAGGGCAACTTTTCGTTTTCAATTCAATCATGTAAAATTTGTCACTGTGTTATGACTTTGAATATTGATCCAATGACCAGGCAATATCATTCTGAAAAACTGCTCTATACTCTGTGGCAACTATTATAATTAACACTCCCGACCGGGGACCTACAATTTTCCGCATTCCACCCCTTAGTACCGGTGTGGTGCTCTGGGGGTAGGTCGCTGCGTAGGACCGGATTTTACTCCTAAGTAGATTTTGTTTTGTTTTGCATAATACATTGATCTTATGAGATACGGATACGGTGTACCACTCGTGGTACAAGCAGGCTTGAAATGAATGATCTCAGTTGGCCACCGATAGCTCAACCGGTCCATTCCGTGTTGATACGTTTGTACCAGCGATAGCTCAACCGGTCCATTTCATGTAGACACATTTGTACCACCGGTGGCCTAACCGGTCCATTCCGTGTAGACACGTTTGTACCACCGGTGACCAGACCGGTCAATTCCATATAGACACATTTGTACCACCGGTGGCCAGACCGGTCAATTCCATATAGACACGTTTGTACCACCGGTGACCTAACCGGTCCATTCCGTGTAGACACGTTTGTACCACCGGTGGCCAGACCGGTCAATTCCATATAGACACATTTGTACCACCGGTGGCCTAACCGATCCATTCCGTGTAGACACGTTTGTACCACCGGTGGCCAGACCGGTCAATTCCATATAGACACGTTTGTACCACCGGTGGCCTAACCGATCCATTCCGTGTAGACACGTTTGTACCACCGGTGGCCAGACCGGTCAATTCCATATAGACACGTTTGTACCACCGGTGGTACAACCGATCGCGAGAGTGTTAAAGGCGCCTTTGTCATGCGTCTTAACTATCATTTTGGATGCATGTAACACCCGTATATTTTATGAATGATTTTGGGTCTGACTAAAGAAAGAAAAAGGTTCATAAAGGCATTTAAAAATCTGTTTTGAATCTTAAATCTGATTTGAAAAAAAAATGTCTTGAAACTTTTTTTCAAGACAGTGTGTCTCTAAAATTCTCATTTGTGCTCTCCTCAGTTGGAGCAGACTTTTATAAGAAAATTCTGTTCCCTCCAAACACGTGAAGCTGGGGCATTTTTGGCCCTACCCAGGCTGGGTAAGGTTAATGAGGGTAGCTGGTACGATTTCCAACTAATGGAGGGTATCACCCCCGTCCTGATCAGGACGTTTAAAACCAAATAGAATCGTTGGCGTTAGGAAGGGCATCCAGCCATAAAAAAACGTGTCCACCCTGCCAACTTCAACCATGAGGTTGAACAATGCCGACCTCAATAGAAACAGTAACATAATATCATTATGTTAACACATGTTATTCTAACGTCATGTTAAAACAACATGTCAATATCACCATTTGAGACGTGTCAGTACAACATGATATTAGAACAACATGTCAATATCACCATTTGACACGTGTCAGTACAACATAATATTAGAACAACATGTCAATCACACTATGTTAACATATGTTATTCTAACATCATGTTAGAACATAATGTGTATACAATGTATTGACACATATTCTTCCAACATTAAGTTAGAAGATATCTTTGTATGTCCGAATAGTTTAGGTGAAATGGTAAGAGACAGCAAAAAATTGATGAAAGATGACCCGAAGTGAAATTGTCTCAAAATTCAAAAGCCTGAAAATTCGCAACTATCACCAAGTTATGACCTTTCTCAAGTATTGCCTTGAGGAAGGCTCCGATTTGAGGACAGTTTTTGTCCCGGAACTTTAAATCTATCGCGATGACTTTATTTTTTATTCTTTAACACCACTTAGAACAAAACAAGCTTTCATTTAATCTATTTTACGCCATATTCTGACGTTCTGTTCTCGAAGAAATAGCCAGATTGTTCAACCTTTTTGTAAAACTGTCTGAGAACATCACAGGCTTTCATTTTTTTCAAAACTCATGCGGTTTAAGCTGGAACCGCCCAAAACCAATAAAATGCAATAACCGGCATAATCTCTTATACGGTACTTTTTTTGAAGAAATTTTACACCTCCTATTTGTTTTGGTTTTTTCCATTTCAAACATTTTATGCTAACTTAATTTTCATGTTGTATCTAGTTTATAGCATAAATGATAAGAAAGTTAATCCAAGCGCCTACCCAAATTTACGGTGAATGTGGGGCCTGGTACTAAAAGTTTAAGGTATCAAAAGTGATCTTAAATGTATTCCACTAGTGGAATCAACGATATGTTACAACAGTATCTGTAAAACAGTAGTTAAAATTACAAGTGATGTCCACCTGCTATTTTGGGATACATTTAACTTCTGGGATCAACATTGTGTCATCTGTAGAACAGGAGAAAAACTGACATTTGATATCCATCTGCTAAAATTAAATGTATTCTACTTGTGAAATCAACATTATGTTGCAATAATATCTGAAGAACAGGTGTAAAACTGACATTTGATATCCATCTGCTAAAATTAAATGTATTCTACTTGTGAAATCAACATTATGTTGCAATAATATCTGAAGAACAGGTGTAAAACTGACATTTGATATCCATCTGCTAAAATTAAATGTATTCTACTTGTGAAATCAACATTATGTTGCAATAATATCTGAAGAACAGGTGTAAAACTGACATTTGATATCCAGCTGCTAAAATTAAATGTATTCTACTTGTGAAATCAACATTATGTTGCAATAATATCTGAAGAACAGGTGTAAAACTGACATTTGATATCCATCTGCTAAAATTAAATATATTCTACTTGTGAAATCAACATTATGTTGCAATAATATCTGAAGAACAGGTGTAAAACTGACATTTGATATCCAACTGCTAAAATTAAATGTATTCTACTTGTGAAATCAACATTATGTTGCAATAATATCTGAAGAACAGGTGTAAAACTGACATTTGATATCCATCTGCTAAAATTAAATGTATTCTACTTGTGAAATCAACATTATGTTGCAATAATATCTGAAGAACAGGTGTAAAACTGACATTTGATATCCAACTGCTAAAATTAAATGTATTTTACTTGTGAAATCAACATTATGTTGCAATAATATCTGAAGAACAGGTGTAAAACTGACATTTGATATCCATCTGCTAAAATTAAATGTATTCTACTTGTGAAATCAACATTATGTTGCAATAATATCTGAAGAACAGGTGTAAAACTGACATTTGATATCCATCTGCTAAAATTAAATGTATTCTACTTGTGAAATCAACATTATGTTGCAATAATATCTGAAGAACAGGTGTAAAACTGACATTTGATATCCAGCTGCTAAAATTAAATGTATTCTACTTGTGAAATCAACATTATGTTGCAATAATATCTGAAGAACAGGTGTAAAACTGACATTTGATATCCATCTGCTAAAATTAAATGTATTCTACTTGTGGAATTAACATTCTGTTGAAGTACCACGTGGTATAGCAATGTAAGAAACACATTTGTTACTGCAACATGCCCTTAGCAGTTGTATTCAAATGGTAATGTACTAGCTTGAATATAGTATGATCCTTCATACATTTATACCAACTGTTGAAACATTATTTGTTCTTATCCATTATTTATCAACATGTTATCCATGTGGATTGTTAATTGGACAGTTGGATTTTACATATTCATCAGACAAATGTTGGGATCCATGAATGTAACACTTGGAATATAACTTGAGATGTTAGATTAACATGTCGATTGCTGTCTGGGGTATAGTAGTGCTTCATTTATACTGTCGCCTCGAGACAGGAAGTCCCATTACGCTAACAGTTGAATATAGCACCTCTTTATTTATTGTATATTTTTATACAAGGTATTGTAGTCATGAACACACAGTTCTCAATCATTAGATCCATAGATTTGAAAATTAGAGGATAAAAAAAAAAAAAAATTAGACAATTTTCTGAATATGTTTAAAATATGTAGAAAAAGAAGAAAAATTCATCAATTAATTTTTAAAAACACAATAAAATAATAACTATGACAAAAAATTATATATAGTAAAAAAAAGTCATGCTAGCTGTGGACTCTATGATACAAGATGAAGTTAGCAAGGTAATGTAGTCATGCTAGCTGTAGTCATGAATTAAACTGCCCGATTAGGACTATTGAATCCGATTATTCCACCAGTAAGGCCAAGACGTATTATTATAATATGGTAAAAATCCCAAATGGGAAGATAACTTGCCATGACCGGCTGGGTTTCAAACCCGCGACCTCTGGATTACCAGTCAGACGCCTTGACCACGGAGCTACCGGAACAAACTAATCATTATCATTATACTTCCGATAAATTTCTAATATTAGAAATCGGAAGTATTGTGTTCGTTTTTGTAAAATAATAAATATTTATTTACTCCGATTTCAATTTTCTTCATATTTCTGGTTCTCCTGAGCAACTTGTTTTTCAATAATTTTTGTTATCAATTTTTATGGATTAATTAATAATTATTTTTTTTCAGTATTTTTTGCACAGTTTTTTTTGTTTTTTGTTTTTTTTTTTTTTTTTTTAACGTCACTCTGTTTTCAAAATGCGCAATTCTTTTGACCCCCCAGAAACTGTGTTCTCTCGTGCTGGGCAATCTGGTGAACCACTCGGACGATCTGACTCTTATCCAGCAACTCCCGTTCACCATTCTCAAGTTCCTGGCCAAGAAGGAGCTGAGGAAACAGCTGGGCCACTGCACCAAGAAATGGGGCCAGACCAAGTCCATCAAGTGAGTTGTTAAAGAAGTTATCTATCTATTTAGTAAATTGACGGGAGCTACCCATTATACAATTGAGACCCTAATTTAACCTATGAAATGTAAAATTTAAAATAATCAAAAACAAGAAATATTAAAAAAAAATTAAACGTTTAATGTACTTCATACTAAAAAAAGAATAATACTTATCTGTTAAAGAAGATAGCTCAGTGGTAAAGGTGGCACTCTGTGAATCCAAAGGTTCCAGGGGTCGTTTGAAACCCAGCTGGGACATGACATGTTATCCTGCCATTTGGGATTTTTACCACATACTAACTTGGGCTTACTGCTGGAATAATGGGACTTTAATAGTCCTGATTGGGCAGTATAAATAAGGCGATATTATTATTATTATCATATTTGTGTGTAATTGTGTATGGACGCCCCATGACCTTAGGATTACAGAAAAATTAAATAAAAAATCTGATAAGAGTTTACCTCTTTTCCGTCTGCCCGGAAAAATCATTTTGAATCTGCAAAATCAGGGACAAATCAGTACGGTTTCGCTTGTTATAGAATTTGAACACATGTATTGCATATGTATAGACGCCTGATGACCTCCGAATTACAGAAAACTTAATAAAATTCTGATTGGATTTACCGCTTTTCCGTCCGCCCGGATCAAATCATTTTGAATCTGCGGATTAGTGAAAAATCAGTAAAAATCTTGTTATAGAATTTACATTCTTTCGTGATATCACAACTACTCGAACTCGCTTTACTTAATCCACCCTGAAGCCAGGGCATTTTTATTTTATTTTATAAATTAAATTGTAAAAATATTTATTCCATATAAAATTTATGAGACCTGTTTGACTGCTGGAGTAAAAGGACTTCTCAGTGTTACCGCGGCAGTATAAACAAGGTATATTCTATTCTATTCTATTCTATTATTTTTTCCTTTAGTAATCATCGCACAGTATTGACTTTTCCTATTGTAAAATAGTCCATTTCTAGAATTGAAACTCAACTATTTCAGATCGCATCACATAACCACTCTGTATACATACCTGGGCACCAAATATAACAATCTCGTCTGGTTTTTCCTCGTCACCATCGCTCAGTCAACCAAAGTCATCAAGGATGTCGATGTCATCTATAAGTATTTTGAGGAGAATATACACCTGAAAGATGTGGTGAGTCATACCTCGTGAGGAAAAATGAGGAGTTGCTTTAATGTTAGCAGCGACCAGTGGCGGAATTATAGGCAAAAATAAGATATTGGGTTAATAGAAATACGGAAAAGTCCTATAATTCTGCGCTACCCACTAAAATTGTGATATAATAAAACAAAGAAACACATTATTATTATTAAAGATTTGGTGAGTAAAACCTCTAGTTGAGACCTTACACTAGCCGACCTCCGTGTCTCAGTGGTTAAGAGCATTCGTTACTAACCCGGAAGTATTGTATTTAAAGTTCAGTTTAAAAAGTTATCGTATTTATGTTCACCACTTTTGTGATATCACGACTACTCAAACTCGCTACAACACCAACCACAAACCAAACTTCAACACAGACCAAAAACCAAGCTACAACACAGATCACAAGCATCTACAGTAGCCCCTGTTTCATGGCTACGAAATAAGTAGGCCTGTGAAACACGGTTTTTTACATCTAAGCTGAAAGCGGGACTTAAACTACCGACGTCCAGGTTACAAGTCCGCCGCCTTATCGATCAATCTACTGTAAAAATAATAATTCCGTGTCCGTGAGATAGGTATTGATACCTAAATCACGGTTGTGAGAGGAATATGTAGACGCTCAGATGAAATGTCTAGGCTCTTTTCATGTCCATTGATTCTATTTGATTTTAACGTCCTGACTTGAGGTAGACAGGACGGTGGTTTTACCCTCCATTCGCTGGGAATCGTACCAGCTATCCACATTAACCTCACCAAGCCTGGGTAGGGCCGAAATTGCCAACCTCATATGTTCGGAGGGAACAGAATTTTCTGTGCGAAAAGTCTGCTCCAACCGGGAATCGAACTCAGGATCTTTGGACTACGGGCAGTAGTCACAACCGTTACGCCACGGAGCCTGGCGTTAGTCACATATGAATAAAGTGTTAAATAATAATGATTTCAGCCAGCGTCGATGGCATGTTGAATACACCGGTTCCCTTCAGAACACCGAAGTTAAGCGACATCCAGCGACAAGTTAAGACTTGGATGGGTGACCATTCAAATTCTAATTCTCGTGACGCTGGCTTTTCCCGGCCCCACTCAGGCTGGGTGAGGTCAATGTGAGTACCAGGTTTGTGAGTTTCCTGCGAATGGAGCGTAAAACCCCCGTCGTGATATGACCATGGCAGTTGAAAGCGACGTTAAACCCCACTACCTGTCTTGCGCTGACAGTCTAAATAAAGCACTACTTATACTTATAAATAAATAAAGCACTTAAAAAAAAATAATAATGATTTCAGCAAGAAGACATCTGCGCCCCGCTGGTGATGGAGACGCTGGGCTGCTGCATTCGGAACGTGGACCAGAAGAGCAAGGTGGTGGGCATCATCGAGCAGATCAAGGAGAACATAGTCTCCTACTCCCTGCCCGTGTCCCTGCTCACCTCAGCGTGCAACACCGTGTACATGGGTCTCGAGTCTATAGACAAGGACACGCTGCAGCAGACCTGCTTCGATTTCTTCGCTCCTCTCCTGGACGTGAGTTGAGAGTATGAAAAACAATAGCCGTGTTTTTCTTTTGGATAAAAAACAAAATTCCAGGTTCGGTATTTCCAAATATTTCCATATTCTTCCAAGTTTAGCTTCCCCAATATACGTGAAAGAAAAATGCGTTTCGGTACTTTTAACAATAAACAATGGAAATTGAAAACTTAACCCATAAAAGAAATGGAAGCAAGAATTTTATAAATCCATTTTGGTTAACCAAACTGGAAGAAGATTTTTCCTTTTCCAAAAGAAAAATCACTTTCTTCCAGTTCGTCCATTTTATTCCATTTGAATCCACTTTGGTTAGAAAGAAAAATAGGGCTAATTACTCTTTCCCATTTCTTTCTTCCCCCTTTCTTCCAGCACGTTCACCAGCACATCATGTCCCCGGACTTTCAAATCAGACCCACTGAGAACGAACTCCAAGTCAGAAAGCTATACTCGTATGCCGAGGCACTGCTATTCTGTCCTAGCAAAGTGAAGCCTGAAACTCTGGAACGCTTGGAGAAGCATCTAGGTACGTATTTCTGTTCTCGTAACTTTATTATTATTAAACATGTTAGATCAGGTTTTATTTATAATAATGTACATAGAATATTTACATAGAAATAGAAATGAATAAATAAAACTTGATCAAAGGCGGTGCTAATTCCAACGGCATTCTCTTCCACACCACCCTTGATTTAAAAATAAATAAATATTAAAATAAAGATAACTAGAAAATATAATAAAGAAGATAAAAACAAACAAACGAACAAACAAAACAAAAAAACCCTCTAAAATTATGATATAATAACACAAAGAAACACATTATAGTTATTACTTTTTATGATATTCTCAGGTTGCTCCTTCCTCTCTTTTTTTTAAATTAAATTCTTCTCACTGGTAGTCACAAGTGCGCTGGTAGTCAAGTTGTTAACGCGCTAGTCTAGTAATCTACGTAGCGTAGGGATGCGTTGGTTCGAATCCCACCTAGTGCATGAATTTTTCCTCATTCATTTGAGTTTGTGACCGCATAATAATAAGACTCTGAGGTTAGGTGGTAGAAAATGCTTTGAGCATTTACCTCGCCTGGTGGTTACCTTCCACTAAAGAGTGTTATTATTACTACTATACTATACTATTAATTTGCGCTACCCACTAAAATTGTGATATAATAACACAAAGAAACACATTATAGTTATTACTTTTTATGATTTTCTCAGTTTGCTCCTTGCTCTCCTTTTTTCTATTTTTTTTTTTTTTTTTTTTTGTCAAAACAATCATCGACAAAAAATTAATAAAAAAAAACTTAGAAGTATGGTACAAAAAAATAATAATTATAAAGATCAATATTAATTTTTAATTACAATTGTTTTGTAATCCGGGGCGAAGTTAATGCCTTAGGCATTCTCTGCCACTTAACTTCTAAATTAAATTCCTCTCCCATCTCGCCAGGACTGGACGCCAGTACGGCGCCGGCGGCTCAGATGAACGCCCGTGAGGTGGGCGTGGGGATCACCATCCTCATGAGGCGGGGCGTCCAGGATGACGGCTACTCCCAGAGGATCCTGCCCTCCCTCATGAGGTACCTCAACCAGATCCGGCACCCTACCGTCAAGCTGGTCATTCTGTATGGGCTGTGCGACCAGGTATTCAAGTAAGTGATGAGATATTCAAGCTGGTCATTCTGTATGGACTGTGCGACTAGGTATTCAAGTAAGTGATGAGATATTCAAGTAAAAAATAATAGTAGACTTAATTTATACAACCCTTAATTGAGCAATAAGGGCACCCTACCGTCAAGCTGGTCATTCTGAATGGACTGTGCGACCAGGTATTCAAGTAAGTAATGCTCTGATATTCAAGTAAGTGTTGCTCTGATATTCAAGTAAGTGAGTAATAATACTGCCCTCCCTCATGAGATATCTGAACCAGATCCGGCACCCTACCGTCAAGCTGGTCATTCTGTATGGGCTGTGCGACCAGGTATTCAAGTAAGTGATGAGATATTCAAGTAAGTGATGAGATATTCAAGTAAGTAATGCTCTGATATTCAAGTAAGTAAGTGATGAGATATTCAAGTAAGTAATGCTCTGATATTCAAGTAAGTAAGTGATGGGATATTCAAGTAAGTAAGTGATGAGATATTCAAGTAAGTAAGTGATGAGATATTCAAGTAAGTAAGTGATGAGATATGCAAGTAAGAAAGTGATGAGATATTCAAGTAAGAAAGTGATGAGATATTCAAGTAAGTGTTGAGATATTTAAGTAAGTGTTGCTCTGATATTCAAGTAAGTGAGCAATAATACTGCCCTCCCTCATGAGGTATCTCAACCAGATCCGGCACCCTACCGTCAAGCTGGTCATTCTGTATGGGCTGTGTGACCAGGTATTCAAGTAAGTGATGCTCTGATATTCAAGTAAGTGTTGCTCTGATATTCAAGTAAGTGAGTAATAATACTGCCCTCCCTCATGAAGTATCTGAACCAGATTCGGCACCCTACCGTCAAGCTGGTCATTCTGTATGGGCTGTGCGACCAGGTATTCAAGTAAGTGTTGAGATATTCAAGTAAGTGTTGCTCTCATATTCAAGTAAGTGAGTAATAATCTTGCCCTCCCTCATGAGGTATCTGAATCAGATCCGGCACCCTACCGTCAAGCTGGTCATTATGTATGGACTGTGCGACCAGGTATTCAAGTAAGTGATGAGATATTCAAGTAAGTGTTGCTCTGATATTCAAGTAAGTGAGTAATAATACTGCCCTCCCTCATGAGGTACCTCAACCAGATCCGGCACCCTACCGTCAAGCTTGTCATTCTGTATGGACTGTGCGACCAGGTATTCAAGTAAGTGATGAGATATTCAAGCTGGTCATTCTGTATGGACTGTGCGACTAGGTATTCAAGTAAGTGATGAGATATTCAAGTAAAAAATAATAGTAGACTTTATTTATACAACCCTTAATTGAGCAATATGGGCACCCTACCGTCAAGCTTGTCATTCTGAATGGACTGTGCGACCAGGTATTCAAGTAAGTAATGCTCTGATATTCAAGTAAGTGTTGCTCTGATATTCAAGTAAGTGAGTAATAATACTGCCCTCCCTCATGAAGTATTTGAACCAGATTCGGCATCCTACCGTCAAGCTTGTCATTCTGTATGGGCTGTGCGACCAAGTATTCAAGTAAGTGATGAGATATTCAAGTAAGTAATGCTCTGATATTCAAGTAAGTGAGTAATAATACTGCCCTCCCTCATGAGGTACCTCAACCAGATCCGGCACCCTACCGTCAAGCTGGTCATTCTGTATGGGCTGTGCGACCAGGTATTCAAGTAAGTGATGAGATATTCAAGTAAAAAATAATAGTAGACTTAATTTATACAACCCTTAATTGAGCAATAAGGGCACCCTACCGTCAAGCTGGTCATTCTGAATGGACTGTGCGACCAGGTATTCAAGTAAGTAATGCTCTGATATTCAAGTAAGTGTTGCTCTGATATTCAAGTAAGTGAGTAATAATACTGCCCTCCCTCATGAGATATCTGAACCAGATCCGGCACCCTACCGTCAAGCTGGTCATTCTGTATGGGCTGTGCGACCAGGTATTCAAGTAAGTGATGAGATATTCAAGTAAGTAATGCTCTGATATTCAAGTAAGTAAGTGATGAGATATTCAAGTAAGTAATGCTCTGATATTCAAGTAAGTAAGTGATGGGATATTCAAGTAAGTAAGTGATGAGATATTCAAGTAAGTAAGTCATGAGATATTCAAGTAAGTAAGTTATGAGATATGCAAGTAAGAAAGTGATGAGATATTCAAGTAAGAAAGTGATGAGATATTCAAGTAAGTGTTGAGATATTTAAGTAAGTGTTGCTCTGATATTCAAGTAAGTGAGCAATAATACTGCCCTCCCTCATGAGGTATCTCAACCAGATCCGGCACCCTACCGTCAAGCTGGTCATTCTGTATGGGCTGTGTGACCAGGTATTCAAGTAAGTGATGCTCTGATATTCAAGTAAGTGTTGCTCTGATATTCAAGTAAGTGAGTAATAATACTGCCCTCCCTCATGAAGTATCTGAACCAGATTCGGCACCCTACCGTCAAGCTGGTCATTCTGTATGGGCTGTGCGACCAGGTATTCAAGTAAGTGTTGAGATATTCAAGTAAGTGTTGCTCTCATATTCAAGTAAGTGAGTAATAATCTTGCCCTCCCTCATGAGGTATCTGAATCAGATCCGGCACCCTACCGTCAAGCTGGTCATTCTGTATGGACTGTGCGACCAGGTATTCAAGTAAGTGATGAGATATTCAAGTAAGTGTTGCTCTGATATTCAAGTAAGTGAGTAATAATACTGCCCCCCTCATGAAGTACTTGAACTAGATTCGGCACCCTACCGTCAAGCTTGTTATTCAGTATGGGCTGTGTGACCAGGTATTCAAGTAAGTGATGAACTGATATTCAAGTAATGTATTCTGCAGTTAATGAAGAAATAATAAGAATAATGTTTTGATATTCCGGGGCACAATTACCTTTCCACTTTACTTCCGATATATTTCTAGTATTAGAAATCGGAAGTATTGTGTTGTTTTTTGTAAAAATTAAATGCCGAATCTAGAATTTTTTCCAAAATCTAGAATGTAGAAAATTTGGAGAGAATCGGTTGAAAACTTTTGTAAATACAAGTGATTTTGAAAATTTTGATTACCATTCTTTTTTTTTTTGTTCTTCTTTCTTTTTTTATACAAAACAATCAACAATAAATTATTAACAGAGATAAAAAAAACAATATTTACAAATTAAAATATAGAAAAAAAATAATATTTAAATTTACAATTGTGTTGTAATCCGGGGCGAAGTTAATGCCTTAGGCATTCTCTGCCACTTGACATTTTTCACAAGGAAGTATTGCGTTCATGATTGGCAGTGTATTTTTCTTTTATTAAGTCAATATTTTGGGAAAAAAATCGCATTTCAAAATTCTGATTTCAGCTTCGACAATCTCATCGAGCCTCTGATGCCGGAAATGTATCTCTACCTGATGGACGAGAACCTACGCCTGCGCACTGAGTGTCTGCAGATGGTGATCAAATGGATCAAGGAAGACTTCCTGAGGATCCAACCTCCCCTCTACTTCTACCTCTCCATTCTGATGGTAGACAAGAACACAGAGGTGAGTATACGAGGGTTGGGTGGAAGAGATTGCCACAGTCAAATGGATCAAGGAAGATTTCCTGAGGATCCAACCTCCCCTCTACTTCTACCTCTCCATTCTGATGGTAGACAAGAACACAGAGGTGAGTATACGAGGGTTGGGTGGAAGAGATTGCCACAGGTGATCAAATGGATCAAGGAAGACTTCCTGAGGATCCAACCTCCCCTCTACTTCTACCTCTCCATTCTGATGGTAGACAAGAACACAGAGGTGAGTATACGAGGGTTGGGTGGAAGAGATTGCCACAGGTGATCAAATGGATCAAGGAAGATTTCCTGAGAAAAAGATAGATGGTGATTATTATTATATTATGCTTTATTAGGTAAGACAAAGTAAATTATATACAGTAAAATACAACGAAATTATAAAGAAAAAATAAATAGATTGGACAAAGAAACAAGAACAAAAAAGAGAATAAGGATAATGTCCCACCTAAAAGATGTGAGAAGGTAAAGTGGAAGAGATTGTCATAGGCAATAATCCCGCCCTTTAGTTAGGCAGAAACTAGATCATAGTATTTTTCCGTAACTTTTAATATCCTTATTTTTGCCTCTAATTGCACCACTGGTAGCTGCTCACATCAAAGTAGTCATTTTTCCTCACGAGGTATGAGTGGACTCCGGACATCCAAATATAAAGCAGAAAAAAATCCTTCTCCTCTGGGGATCGAACCCAGGTCACCATGCTAGCATTGTTATGTGCGCTAACTAATCCGGTCACGGTGACTACTTGAGAAGAATTTGAAAAAATCTGTGGTTAGGTGGAAGAGAAAGCTGCAGGTTTTAAACCCGCCCCTCAGTTAACTAACTACTTATTCAATTAATATTGTTAAGTTGTTGTAACGAGCGATCACCCATCCAAGTCCTACTAACCTCGCTGCACGTTGCTTAACTTCAGCGACAGAACGAGAACTGGTGTATTCAAGTTTAAAAAAAAAAAGTTATCATATTTGTGTTATAGCTTTCGCGATACCTATCACAACTACTCAAACTCGCTTTACTAAAATCTACGCTGAAGCAGGAACTTGAACCACCGACCTCCAGGTTACAAGTCCGTCGCCTTATCGATCAAGCTACTGAGGTCGGTTTACTGGTGTATTCAACGTGCCGCCGACACTGACTAATGTGCTGCATATTATTTGTACTCGATTTCAGGTGAAACGAGCCGCTTTTTCCTTCTTCGTGAACTGTGCCCTGCAGAAAGATCCTCAGATTTGTCTCAAGTATTTCGTGGTGTCCATATTTCATTTCAATCAGTACAAGGTAAGATCTTGAGTCAAGTGCACTGGTAGTCAAGTGGTTAAAGCCCTAGTCTGGCAATCCAGGTAGCTTAGGGATCCGTTGGTTCGAATTCTACCCAGTGCATGATTTTTTCCTCATTAATTTAAGTTTGTGACCACATAATAATAAGACTCTGAGGGTTAGGTGGTAGAAATTACTTTGAGCAGTAACCGCGCCTGGTGGTTACCTTCCACTAAAGAGTGTTATTATTTTAGCTGTGGTACATTGGGTAATATTTTCATTGGTGGATTGGAATTTAATAATAATTAAGAGCGAGCAATTAGCTCAGTGGTTAAGCACTCGCTTGCCATGCGGAAGGTCCCGGGTTCGATCCCCCGTGCCGACAAAATAAATATATATATATTTTTTAATATATTCTTGATTTGGTTACATTTTGTAAGGGATACCTCACGGTGCGTTCGTGTTGACCCAGCACCTGAATGGGAAGTATTGTGTCACTTCTCGCCCATCAGAGGGGAGGCATACTACGCCCAATAGTGCACTGGTGGTCAAGTGGTTAAAGCGATAGTCCGGTTTGTTTTTTTTTTTTTTTGATATTTTTTGCTCCGATTTCATTTTTTTTTTTTTTTTTTCATATTTGTGGACGTTTCATAACCTCCTGGGCATTTTTGTGTATGTCTGTCGGTCTGTTAATTGCATTCCTTGCAGATACAGAATTTTTTTTGTTGAATCTAGAATGTAGAAAAAACGGTATACTACCATTTCAAACAAATTTGAAGAAAATTGGGTTAAAAAAATTGGAGATACAAGTGATTCAGTATAAAATTTCAAAATTGCCAAGTGTATACAATGTCGGTATAAACCAATCACGAGGAAGTATTGTGTCATTAACTGACTGTGTATTACTTACGATAATAATAATAATAATATCGCCTTATTTATACTGTCCGATTAGTACTATTAAGTCCCATTATTCCAGTAGTAAGCCCAAGACATATTATTGTGTATTAAAATCCAAATGGGAGGAAAACTTGTCATGTCCCAGCTGGGTTTCGAACCCGCGACCTCTGGAGTCCCTGGATTCACAAAGTGCCGCCCTTACCACTGAGCTACCGGGACAGACTAAGAAAGACCGGTACAGACAATAAATTTCTAATATTAGAAATCGGAAGTATTGTGTTTTTTTTTTTAATATTAAAAAAAAAATATTTAAAAATAAACAATATTTTTTTGCTCCGATTTAATTTTTTTACTATGTTCTGACAGGGGCATCGCTTGTCAGAGCACATTCTATCGGAGCGAGAGCAGGAGGTCTACTACATAGGTGGTCAAGCTAATGGAGACACCAGGTTCATGATCTACAAGCACATGTTGGAGCTGCTGAAAGATGACCACAAGGAGCCACTGCTGTCCAATCTGGTGGTGCACATTGTCTGTAAGTGGTTATTTCGTGCACCGGTAGTCAAGTGGTTAACGCGCTAGTCTGGTAATCCATATGTTTTAGGGTTTCGTTGATTCGAATCCCAGCCAGTGCGTGAATTTTTCCTCATTCATTTGAGGTTGTGACCACATAATGATAAGACTCTGAAGGTTAGGTGGTAGAAAATGCTTTGAGCATTAATCTCGACTAGTGGTTTCCTTCCACTAAAGAGTGTTATTAGTTATTATTATTATATCGTTCTGTCGAACCTTGTGATATAAGAGAACTCAAGGAACCGAGAAAAAAAATTCTCACACCTAGTTTTCAATATAAAACAAATTTGAAGGGAATCGGTTAGAATTTTTGGAGATACAAGTGATTTAATAGAAATCGCAGAATATAAGCGATAATGGAAACTCAGTAAAAAAAAAATACTTCCAATTGTATACAATGTGAACCAATCACGAGGAAGTATTTTGTCCATAATTGGAAGTGTATTTAGTCTATTCTGACAAACACTGATGAAAAAAAAACATAAATTGATTTATATGGATAAAGTCTAAAATGCACCGCCAATATAGTTTATTTTTTAATTTGAGTTCTGACCTTATTTTTAAGAAAATCCGAAAATTTGGACCAAAAAAAATATGAGGATAACCTAATTTAACGCCGTGATATGATGATGCAATTGAAAGTGACGCTGAACCCAAAAAAATACACTGCCAATTAAGTGTATTTTTTTGTTGAGTTTCTCATCTTATTTTTAAGAAAACCCAAAATTTGGACCAAAAAGATTATGAAAATAACCTAATTTAACGTCGTGATATGATGATGCAGTTGAAAGTGACGCTGCACCCCCCCCCCCCCCTTAATTGATGAGAATAACCTAACTTAACGTCGTGATATGACGACGCATTTAAAAGGGACGCTGAAAAAAAAACTACCAAGTGTTTTTTTTTTGTTGAGTTTTTAAACTTATTTTTAAGAAAACCCAAAAAAATGTAGCAAAAAATGATGAGAATAATGTAATTCCTCTCCCTCCCCAGCGGGCATCACTCGCAAGAGCCCGGACCTGGTGCTGAGTGAGTCAGGGAATCAGGTGCTGCGCGACACTCTGCGCATGCTCGCCTGTGAGGACCTCTACACGCTGAGCAGCAAGTCAGCAGTGCGGGGGGAGGAGGAGGACGAGGCGGAGGAGATCAGGAAGCTGATCGAGACGGCTAGCGTCAGCAAGTCTGCCAAGCAGAAGGAGGTGAGTTTGTTTTTCTTTATTGAGATCAGGGAGCTGATCTAGCGTCAGCAAGTCTGCCAAGCAGAAGGAGGTGAGTTTGTTTTTCTTTATTGAGATCAGGAAGCTGATCGAGACCGCTAGCGTCAGCAAGTCTGCCAAGCAGAAGGAGGTGAGTTTGTTTTTCTTTATTGAGATCAGGAAGCTGATCGAGACCGCTAGCGTCAGCAAGTCTGCCAAGCAGAAGGAGGTGAGTTTGTTTTTCTTTATTGAGATCAGGAAGCTGATCGAGACCGCTAGCGTCAGCAAGTCTGCCAAGCAGAAGGAGGTGAGTTTGTTTTTCTTTATTGAGATCAGGAAGCTGATCTAGCGTCAGCAAGTCTGCCAAGCAAAAGGAGGTGAGTTTGTTTTTCTTTATTGAGATCAGGAAGCTGATCGAGACTGCTAGCGTCAGCAAGTCTGCCAAGCAGAAGGAGGTGAGTTTGTTTTTCTTTATTGAGATCAGGAAGCTGATCTAGCGTCAGCAAGTCTGCCAAGCAGAAGGAGGTGAGTTTGTTTTTCTTTATTGAGATCAGGAAGCTGATCGAGACTGCTAGCGTCAGCAAGTCTGCCAAGCAGAAGGAGGTGAGTTTGTTTTTCTTTATTGAGATCAGGAAGCTGATGCTAGCGTCAGCAAGTCTGCCAAGCAGAAGGAGGTGAGTTTGTTTTTCTTTATTGAGATCAGGAAGCTGATCGAGACCACTCTAGCGTCAGCAAGTCTGCCAAGCAGAAGGAGGTGAGTTTGTTTTTCTTTATTGAGATCAGGAAGCTGATCGAGACCACTCTAGCGTCAGCAAGTCTGCCAAGCAGAAGGAGGTGAGTTTGTTTTTCCTGTATTGAGATAAATGGGTGTTCTTCTTTTATTTTATTTTATATTATTTTAACGTCAGAATTATATTTAATATTAGATAAAATATTGAGGTTTTTTTTGTTTGTTGAGTTGAGTGGGTTTTTTTTATAAAGTTTATTATTATTATTTTTTTTTAAAAATGTCAAATCAATATTTAATATTAGATATAGTATTGAGGTTTTTTTTTCATTATTGAGTTGATTGGGTGTTTTTTTTTTTAGTATAAAGTTTTTTTTCATTTTTTTTTTTTTTTAGTCAGATTAATATTTAATATAAAATATATTAAATATTGAGGTGTTTTGTTTATTGAGTTGAGTGGGTGTTTTTTTAATATAAAATTTATTTTTTTCAATTTTTTTTTTATACTTATAGGTAACAGATCAGTATTTAATACATATTAGATAAAATATTGAGGTTTTTTTTTCTTTATTGAGTTGAGTGGGTGTTTTTTTTTTTTTTTTAATAAAGTTCATTTTTTCAACAACAACAAAAAATATGTCGGATCAATATTTAATATTAGAAATATTGAGGTTCTTTTTTACTTTCCTTATCCTATAATAAGGAAAGTATTGTATTCGTCGAAAAATAGCTTAAGTCATTGCTAAAAGTCGGTTTTCCCTATCTCCCACTGTACGCAATCCGTGACTTAGCGCCACAGAGTTATTACAAAAACGTCTACTATTGCGAAATTAATAGACAAATACGACATCACAAGTCACTGCTAAGCGTCGGTTTTCCCTATCTTACACAGTACACAATCCGTAACTTAGTGCCATAGAGGTATTTCAAAAACGTCTATCAGGGCGGAATTAATAGACGTTTTTGTAATACCTCTGTGGCGCTAAGTCACGGATTGCGTACTGTGTAAGATAGGGAAAAACGACGCTTAGCAATGACTCAAGTTATTGATGTTGTCTATTAATTTCGCCCCTATTAATTTTGTCTGGCTAGGGGACTATAAACAGGAGTAGACTAGCAATCTGGCTGGGGGACTATAAACAGGGAGTAGACCAGCAGTCTGGCTGGGGTACTATAAACAGGGAGTAGACCAGCATTGACTTGGTTCTGGGGGCCCTAGTCAATTATTAGCCTCCTTGTAAAGACAGTGGTAGAAGTGCTGAGTCATTCCTCCACTGTCTGGCTACCATCGTTCACGATGACGCCACCCTATGATGATGATTAATTTTTATTTATTTACACTTTATTAATAGGACATATTATATACTCGTACAACACAAATAATTACAAATTAAAATACAATATAATAGAAGAAAAAAATAAAGAAAAAATAGATTAATATATACATAATATATGTCCTAACTAAAGGACGTGGTTATTGCCTTTGGCAATCTCTTC
Source organism: Bactericera cockerelli (assembly GCA_024516035.1). Classification (NCBI taxonomy): domain Eukaryota; kingdom Metazoa; phylum Arthropoda; class Insecta; order Hemiptera; family Triozidae; genus Bactericera; species Bactericera cockerelli. The sequence goes on from CM044959.1 coordinate 686,769, forward strand.
CACCCAACCCTTTCTCTTCAACCCAACCCTTAAATTTTGACCTGAATCTGTTGCAGAGTCGTCGTATCGTCATTCGAGAGCGCTACTATCGGAATTTGCTGGAACTGTGGAAGTTTCTCAAACGCAAGAGTCATCCCCTGCTTGTGGAATACTACGTCATGCTGTGTCTGCTTATCAGATTGTACAAGTCAGAGGTAAGATACCAGATTTTTTATGCTTTTTGCATCTCTTGGCTTAGTAAAACTATTTTTTTTTTTTTTTTTTGGTTTTATTTAATGTGGCAGGATTCTCAATTTTTGAGCTCTTCCATCCAACCACAAAATTTGTGTAGTCTTATTCTAAAGGTTTTAAGAATTTGACTACACAGGATTTAAACATTTCTAATGTTTGTGCATTTCTTGCCTCCATCGGTATTGTATTCCACAACCGGACTGCTATGATGTGGAAAGATTTCTCATATGCAGAGGTGCGGTGTAGTGGAACCGTGAGTAACCTACTTGTGGCTGACCTAGTGCTGAAACTATTTGTGTCAGCAAGGAAATCAAAAAGCTCTGAGATATACACAGGAAATGGCAGATGAAAAACCTTGAACAGAGTTAGCAATGTGTGCAGGTTTCTTCTTTTGTCAAGATCCATCCAGTCTAGAGAACGGTAAGATTCTGAGACATGATCGAATCTTTTCAAATTTAGAACATACCGCACACATGCATTTTGTGCAACCTGTAGGGAGCGTTTTGAGTCAGCACTAAGTCCACAATACACAATATCACAATAGTCGAAAATTGGAAGAATCAAAGATTCAACCAACTTCTTCTTGAGATATTTGGGAAAGACGTTTCTGAACTTACTCAATGTATGCAGGGAGTAAAAGACTTTCTTTCGTATTTCAGAAACATGTCTGGACCAGGACAGAGTAGTATCAATGAAAATGCCAAGGTTTTTTGCATTATTACTGAAAGGTATAGGATTCGCATTTAGCATTACTGGAGGCAAGTTCAGTGATGAAAGAGTAGTGACAAAATTGTTTGTTCCCACTACTAGTGCTTGTGTTTTTGAAGGGTTTGGTATTAAGAACAAACTTTTAGCCCACAATGAAAATCTACCAAGATCGTCATTAAGCAGCTGAATGGTGCGGGCGATATCCTCAGGCAAGCAGTGAATATAAACTTGGACATCATCCGCGTAAACATGATATCTGCAATGTTCAAAGACACCTCTAATGCTTGAAATGTACAGTGCAAACAACAAAGGACCGGCCACTGACCCCTGTGGAACCCCCGAACGTATTGGCAGCCAATCAGACAACTTACCATCACAGGAGACGCGCTGACGTCGATCCCTCAGGTAAGACTCTATCCAGGATAGAGCATTATCCGAGAAATGCATCTTTTTGAGAAGCCTGAGAAGTATGTCAAAGTCGACACTGTCAAATGCTTTACTCATATCGAGTAAAACCAGTATTGTGACCTTTTTTTGGTCAAGGGCAACACGGATATCGGTTGTGACCTTCACAAGTGCTGTTGCAGTACTGTGGAAACGTCTGAACCCAGATTGATATGGATCAAGAATATCATACTTTTCAACAAATGAAAGTATCTGTCGAACTGCCAGCTTTTCCAAACCCTTAGACAAAAGAGGCAACAAAGATATCGGCCGGTAGTCAGCACAAGAGGAGGGATTATTAACTTTTTTCAAAGGTATAATGTTTGAAAATTTCCAAAGATCTGGAAATTTTCCAATGGAAAAAGATTCATTAAATATTAATGTAATGGCAGATAAAAAGAATGCCAAACACATTTTCAGCATCGTCAGATCAAGACCATCATACCCAGAAGCCTTGGATTTAATCGACAGGATTGAATTTCTGACATTATCGGTAGAAACTTCGATAAAATCAAAATTGACTTCGGAAGACAAAGCAACTGAGACGGGTTCAGTGTCAATCTGCTGCAACACATGTGCTTTCAGAGAACTGCAGGGAGGGGGAACAACTGAGACAAAGTAGTCATTTAGATGATCGAGCTCCACAGATATAGAACTATGCACTTTTACATTGCCCAATCCTACACTGTTCAGCTTTTTCCACATTGATTTCGGACCCCCATGCATTATGCCACGAGAAAAATTTCTCTGGGCCTTTCGCACTATATAGTTTGTAAGATTCTTTTTTGTTTTGTATGCTTGCAATGACTCCTGTGTGCGTTGATGTCGGTAGTGTACAAATAGTTTGTCACGATCACGCATACTGGCTTTAATTGCAGGAGTCATCCAAGGGATGGGAGGTCTTGTAACGCGCGCCTCTCTGATAGGAGCGAAGTGATCGAACACTTGTGTCACCTTATCATTGAGAAGTGCGACCTTGGCATTTAAATCATTTACAGACTCAAAAATATTCAAATCTTGACTATTTAGATATTCAGCGAAAGTATCCTGATCGATGGATTTCAAGTCACGGTACCTGATATGTTGAGCAGGATATTTAGGAACTTTGATGGAGTAGGCCATAAAAAGGAGATTATGATATGATATGCCTGGAGCAGGTATTTGGTCATACTTAATAACTTTGTCACTCCTGGCAACCATTGTCAGATCGAGAAGCGATGCTGGGTGATTCGGACTGTGGTGAGTAGGAGATGATGGCAAGATTGTCAGGCTATAAGACGACATAGTTTCAATAAACCTCGTTGCTGCTGGTAAGTTTTTGTTTAGCAGATTTACATTTAGGTCTCCCATGATGATTACATGTTCATATTGGGGTATGGCAGAGGCAATGAGATCATCAAACTCGCCCAATTGACTGATGTCAGGTGGTTTGTAAACCACAGTGACCAAGATCTTTATAGATCTCACAACCAACTCAACTGCCATGAACTCTATGCCTCTCTCCAATGAAGCATTACTTGTAGACACAACTTTGTGTGTAATGTCGTTACGAATAAAAATCGCAACGCCGCCACCCCTTCTCTTCACTCTATCATGTCTTACCAAAACATACCCTGGAATATTAACGATACTGTCGGATAACGATGGCTTAAGCCATGATTCCGATATTAGTACGGCATGCACATTCGTATTGTCAATAATATTCCTAATTTCATGTATGTGAGCTGTCAAGCTCTGTGCATTAAAATGTACACAGTTTAGACATTTGGGATAGGACGAGACATACGTGAGTATGCTACTCTTGCTAAGTAATAAGTTAGTGTTAGTCCCACTAATTGTATTAGAGACCCCACTATCATTACTATCAGAGTCATCTGTTAAACATAAAGAAGAGTCAAAAGGCAGGCTCGTATCAGAAGGGGGGGAACATATGGTAGGCTCAGGTTCCCCATTTATCTGGGGTACTGAATTAGGATGTTCATTATTTCTCTCGAATGAAATAAAGTTAGAGTCAGTGCCAGAGTTGCAAGGATGGTGTTTTGAGTTTTTAGAAGGAGAAATTAATAAATGGGTGAAATGCTTCTTACTCTTTATAAGAGTCGACGTCTTGTTAGTAGAAAAAACGGTTTTTGGATTCGAAATTTATGTCCTGGTAATAGTTGTCGTAGTCCGGATAGTAATCAAAACAGTCAGGTTCATAGTAAGAATGAGGGGGGTACTGGAGATAAGGGGGGTACCCATAGCCATAAGAGTAATACTCTGGTGGGGGTGTGGCCGCGATATACTTGGATCTGAAATCACGAGATTCACGAGGATACCCAGAGGATCTACCAAATTTATTTCTAGTCTTATGAGAACTATTACGAAAAACTCGATTTTGGTGATTAGATTTCTGAGTCCTACCCATTTCCCCCTTGTTAAACCTATTCCTGACGTCACCATTGTACCGTCGCATAGGCTCGAGCTTTGTTCTCTTATCATTGCTTTGATAAGTATCAGTAAATTGATAAGTATGATTAGGCTTAGGCTTAGCTGCTCTACTCCCACTACTTTGATTTCTATTTCTAATCACCTCCTTCTTACTTGTTGATACTGGGACCCTTTCAGTACCAGTGGGCTTAGTTGGTTTCGAGAGAGATTGGTAATCTTTGCTTTCCAGCATATGAGACTTTATCATTTTAGCTATATTACCTTTACCTATCTTATTTAAGTGTTGTTTATCTTTGCTGTAATTATTTTTCATCAAAACAAGTGCTGGATTCAAGAATGGAATACCTTTTTCCCTTAGATAGTTACTAATTTTTACATTGAAAGAATAAATGTGGTTGTTAAATTCAGTAGAATTTTTACGTGGTGGAACCAAGATGAAAACCAATTTACAAGAATTGAATTTGTTTACAATGTCATTCAAACAAATTTGAGTTGCAGACCAGGCCTGCTTACACACGTCATTTGTTCCTGCAAAGATAACTACGCAATCCTCACCACTATGCTCGCGCACTGGTTGGCTGCAAATATCTTTCAGGCCCAGTCCTGACTTGGGATAGCACTTGACATCGTAAGTGTCAGGGAGCGCTTTGCGCAAGACAGACTCTAAATTGTGCAAATGACTATCACCTAAAACACTTAGCTTACGCCTACAATGAGTGAGACTAGTTTGTTTTCTGAACTTATCTAGTTCAGTCCTATCCAGCTCCCAGGCAGCCTCCAGAGTCTGTATTGTAGTCCGCAATGAAGTTATCAGCGCCTTGCAGTCCTCTAGCTCAGCCTGCAGCTCCTCGTTCTTCATCTCCTTGGTAGCAATGGTATCGATGGCAGCGTTTCGTTCCGTCAGCAGAGCTTGAGTGGGATCCGTGAGGTTCTGGCTGGCTTCGCCTGCTCCAGCCTGGCTAGGTGTCAGTTGAGGTGTAACTTGAGAACACTCCTGTATCATGTTGGTCTTGGGAGTTTTCTGTGAAGCCTCCGGTGTCACGATTGACTTGAGTTTGTCGCCACTTCCATGTCTTGTAGATGTCGGTGTCTTCAGTGACTCCTTGTCGTGGGAATGGACAAAATCTCCTCCAACTATTTTGTCTTTTTCCTTGTTGGTGATCACATGAGCTGAGCAGGGCTTAGAAACACATGCCCATTTTATTTGCCCGATACTATTTCGACTAAAGTAGCCAAAAGTGTAATCATCCAGTGTTAAACGGTATTTACCACTTACTGTAGTTACATTAAATGAGTCCATGTAGTATAAATTTTAGGGTAGCGAAAGGTTAGAGCACACTACAATGTCAAAAGGGTGTTACCCTCCAGTCGCAGGAAACTCACAAACCTGCTACCCACTATGCCTATACACAGGGAAGAGTCATCCCTTGCTTGTGGAATACTACGTCATGCTGTGTCTGCTTATCAGATTGTACAAGTCAGAGGTAAGATACCAGATTTTTTATGCTTTTTGCATCTCTTGGCTTAGTAAAACTATGCCTATACACAGGCAAGAGTCATCCCCTGCTTGTGGAATACTACGTCATGCTGTGTCTGCTTATCAGATTGTACAAGTCAGAGGTAAGATACCAGAATTTAACGTTTTTTAAACTTCTTTTTTTTTTGGCTTTCACGTCGCTCTCAACTGAATGGTCATATCACGACAAGGGTGTTACCCTCCAGTCGCAGGAAACTCACAAACCTGCTACCCACATTAACCTCACCCAGCCTGGGTTGGGTCGGAGCATCACGAAGTGTTCACCTCGCTGTACGTTGCTTAACTTCGGTGCATTCAACGCGCCATCGACGCTGGCTTAGATGTTTTTGCCTCGTAAAACTATACTTATACAGGGTGAAGCAAAGTCATGTTACTATAGTTCTAGGGCTAGTAGAACTTGTCCATTAAAATAGAAAATACTTATATTTTGTATTTGTAATTTTGTTATACGAGGTCTGTAAATAAAGTGATGAGACAAAATTTATTTAATTTTTTTGGTTAGATATATCTAGATTTCAATATGATCTCCCTCGAAGTAGTTTCCTTGTACGTTGATACAGTGCTGGAGACGGTTTTTCCAATTTTCGTAGCAGTGCTGGAACTCAGATTGCTGAATGACCTTTAGTTTGTCGGTCACGGCGGATTTAATGTTTTAAAGAGTACCAAAATGTCGTCTTTTGAATTCATTTTTAAGCCTGGGAAATAGGAAGAAGTCACAAGGACTCAGATCAGGGGAATAAACTGATTGCGGGGCCACAGGGATACTTTTATTGGCCAAATACTCATTCATTGACATCGCTGTGTGACCAGGTTTTTGGGGACCATTTTCGCACACACCTTTCTCATCTCCAGATTTTCAGTTAATTTGATGAACAGTTATGTGATTCAATCCCAATTCATCTCCAATCATTCTGACTGTTAAACGTCCATCAGAACGCACAAGAGCCCGAACTTTTTCAATGTTTTGATCAGACTTCGAAGTTGGAGGTCTTCCTCTGCGGGGTTCATCTTCAATCAACTCCCGACCCTTCGAAAACGCCCTGAACCATTTAAAAACCCATGCCCTTGATAAAGAACTCTCCCCATAAGCCTGTTGAATTTTTACAAATGTCTCACTCGCACTGTACCGAAGTTTCACACAAAACTGAATCGCACATCTTTGTTTTATTAATCATTTTCGTGACGCACTGTAAAAACCAGTTATCGGAAAATAATCACGAAAGTTGAGATAATGAACCTACAGCTTCCAAATTAACACTGAACGTTCATTACATATTGACCTTGAATCCTTGAAAATTTCAAAGTTTGAGAATGAACAGGTCAGGAGTTATAATATCAGTCTCATCACTTAATTTACAGACCTCGTATGTTTATATAGGGCTTGGCCCGTAAATATACACCTGTTTAACATTTATTATTAAATTATTATTAATCATTTCTTTCTTCAGATACTCACAGTCGTCTCTGTGTGTGGACATCTGATGGAAGTCAAGGAAGACTTGCTCGCGTGGAAGAACACGCTCAAGGCAAAACCGAGGAAATCACCCTCCGAAACTCTCTTGGTAAGTGCTGATTTTTTTAAAAGATTACTTCTAGTCATCAAAAAAATTGCTGTGACAAAAAAAGAAAAAGATTTTTTCAGTCCAATCACGGCAGTATAATTAAGTGTCAAGTTAAGTTATCATATTTGTGTTAATCACTTTCGTGATATCACAACTACTCGCTTTACTAAATCTACGCTGAAACCTTGAACCACAGACTTCCAGGTTACAAGTCCACCGCCGTATCGATCAGGCTACTGAGGTCAGCGTTTAATATTATATACAAATAACTAGCTAAATCCCGGCACTTTGTCCCCGTTGAGGTTATTGTCCGTGGCTGGCGTCGTCCTATTTGAATTATTATTAGACATGAAAATCCCGATATCTTGAAAATGGTAATAGATATTTTAATTTTGATGAATTTTTTTAGGGAGTTTGACGCTTGTTTAGGGGGGGTCAACTCTCATAAAAATTTCAATATCTGTTACCGTTTGGGCTGTGGTATTGTGAACTTGTCGGTTGGGTGGAAGAGCTAAATAATGAGAACCCTGCGACAGTAGGAAAGCAAAAAAAAAAAAAAAACAGACAACCCCTAAGAGGACACAGTCAGTCACGCATAGATTTGAGTTTTATTAACCTCGCCTGGTGGTTGCCTTCCATTAAAGAGCTTATTATTATTATTATATTATTATTATTATGAGTAAAGCAGAATTTGTTTTTTCCCCTCAGGATCGCTCCATAGAAAACTCTCTGCTGGCTCTCACAAGCCATGTGACCTCCTCCCAATCTCAATCCTCCTCCTCCAGCCAAAGCTCCAGCCAGACACCGAACAAATCGAGCCAGACACCAAACAAGTCGAGCCAGACACCGAACAAATCGAGCCAGGGCTCCCACAAGTCGGGCCACAGCTTGAACAAGGCTCCGTCGCAACGCAAACTCTCCAAGGGGAAGAGTATGACGCCCGGCAAAGAGGAAGGGGCGGAGGGTAGAGCCGAGAGGCACATTTTGACGGCTACCCGTGGGAGAAGTGGCAAGGTGCTGGTTGAAGAATGATTTGTTCCTTTGTTTTATTATGTCACATTTTTTTTTTTTTTTTTTTTTTTTTTTACTTTCCTTATCCTATAGAAAGGAAAGTTAGTTAGTTAGTTCTCATATTTGTGTTATTCACTTTCGTGATATCACAACTTATCAAACTAGCTTTACTAAATATTTGCTGAAACCGGGACTTGAACCACCGACCTCCAGGTTACAAGTCCGCCGCCTTATCGATCAAGCTACTGAGGTCGGTCAAAGAAAGGAAAGTAATGGAATCACCCAAAATTTTCGATAGTCAGTTTTCAGTGCCAAAACACGTTATTTTTATATACTGCGTTAACACTAAACTTGTTAAATGGTTAAGCATTATAATGTGCATTCATTCATACATCACGATGGAAAAGGTCTGGTTTGTCAGCTAAGTCGTATGTTTTCATGACTAAAATAATTGGTGACTTCAATAAGGGATGTCAGTTCCAGCCTCCGTGGTGTAACGGTTGTGACTACTGCTCATAGTACAGAGATCCTGAGTTCGATCCCCGGTCGGAGCAGACTTTTCACACAGAAAATTCTGTTCCCTCCTTACATGTGAGGCTGGCATTTCCGGCCCTACCCAGCCTCGTTGAGGTTAATGTGGGTAGCTGGTACGATTCCCAGCGAATGGAGGGTGAAACCCCCATCCTAATCCAGGTCGTTAAATCAAATAGAATCGTTGGTGTTAGAAAGGGCATCCAGCCGTCAAAAAATGTGCCAAAACCAACCAACCTCAACCATGAGGTTGAACTACGTCGACCCTGCTTGAGCGGGATAAGACAGAGTAAAAGAAGAATAAGGGATGTCAGTTATGTGTTGGACAGCTGAACAGTTTGTTTGCGTAGCGCAGATTCATAGGACTTTACCACTTTAATTTACAATATCCTTTTCTTTTTTTCCCCTATAATTCCACCACTGGTCGCTGCTCACATTAAAGCAGCTTCTCATTTTTCATCCAAGTACAGAGCCTTAAAAATCATACCTCGCTGGGGATCGAACCCAGGTCACCATGCGTGCGATGCCTAGCGCGATAACTCACTCTGCCACGGTGACCGAAGAATAGTATGAACATGAATTTCCGACATACCTTGTGATATTTTCACAGGGAAGCGTGGCACAAAAGGTAGAGCTGCCCGCATTGCTCCGTTATCCCTGGGTTCAATCCCACCACCCAACAATATTTTTGTTTTTCCGAAATATTTTTTTGAGTTTCTTTTAGTTATTTTTTGTTTACTTTTTACAGTCTGATTTATTTTTGGAAAATTTTATTTTAAAAAATGCTCAAGTTTTGGATAGCAGAAAGTTGTGTGATGTTCACACGAGTGTATTTTACTGAATTTTGTCCTCTGTATAACTGAATCATGGACTGTAGAATCAAATTATTTGTACACTTTTGTAATTTTAATTAATTTATTTGTACATTAATACCTGTAGTCATTAATACCTGTAATATATTAAGTACAAAACTTGTACTGTGTATTTGTTTTGTATTAAATGTTTTATATGCATGTACACAGCTTTAATTTGGACAATATCTATCTTTTTGAACTTTCAATCATACTATCTCTATAAAAATATGTGCGTGTCTGACTGGCTGACTAAGTCCTCTTAAGGGTTGTCTGTTTACATTACCAGAGCCTGAACGGTTATTGAAATTTTCATGAGAGTTTTGCTATGCTAAAAGTGTAAATTATTTTGACTTAGGAGAAATTGTAATTTATTTTTGAGGTTGTCAACCTTACTTATTGTCTTTGAAAAATTGTTATTTCACAAATTGAATAAAAAAAATTCATCAATAAAAAATCTTAAAAAAAACATCGTTTTTTTTTAATAATAATAAATCATTTGTTTTATTTTTCATATATTTTTTGTTACAGAGGACCATCCTAAGCCATTTTTATTTGGCTTCTAAGATACTGTCAAATCTTCTTAAAGTGTGTTTTCCTAGCGACGGGTTTTTTCCGCCGACGGATACCGTCGGGTGGAGAGTCTAGAGAACACTTGATTCCAAGCACGCGAGGTCCCCATTGGGTGCACCTAGGCTATAAGCCCTTAAGCTTCGCGTGCTCAGTCCTAAGATGAGCTTGGACTTGGAGTGTTTCAGGAGTGGAACTGACTTAATTCTTGCATCCGGTTACAACACGGGGGCATTCTGCTCACGATTGGATTTGTCTGGAGACTCTTCCTGGCGCATTCTGCGTCGGGTTTTAATTCGACCCATTCTGGGTGTCGAGTCTGCGGTTTCCCATTCTGGGTCTTCCTTGGTATACACTTATTCGAACATCGAACATTCAAACATTGAACCAAGTAGAATTCAAGCCTGTAATTCACGTTTACAGGTAGTAGGATTCACTCTCACTAACTACGCTTACTTGAGCGTGTGTAAAAGCAAGGCTTCCCGCAAGGTTATGTGCTATCTGGGTTGTGTCTGTGTAGTCTGTGTACGTCAGGTTTGTGGGAAGCCATTTTTCTTTTGGAAAAAAAAACGAAAGGAGAAGAAATCTTCTTCCACTTTGGTTAACCAAAATGGATTTATAAAATTCTGTCTTCCATTTCTTTATTCCTGGTTTGTTTTCATTTTTCCATTGTTTATTTTTAAAAGTACCTAAACGCATTTTTCTTCCACGAATTGTGGGGAAGCTAAACTTGGAAGCAAATGAATTAATTAGGAAAAACCGAACCTGGATTTTTTTTTATCCAAAAGAAAAACGCGGCTTATGTATATCTGATAGGTCTATATGGTGTGTCAGTCAATTTTTTTATGTAGGTCTCTAGATTCAAGATACATAATACATAAAAGCCGTAGGATCTTCCAACGTATATTTTCATGCAAAATTAGTTTGGGAAAAAAATACACGTGACTGTATAATAGCAGCCGCAAATTCAAATTTAACGCGCGCCAAAGAGGATCCTGGGAACGTTGTGACGTCACGATGCCATGACGCTTCTAGCGGGAGCCGCCATGTTTATTTTTTCGTTTCGCCAGTTTTGCCACTTCGAGAATTTTTTTGAAATATTGACGGAGGAATTTTTCAAATTTATCTGTTTACAGAATTTTTGACAAGTAACCGCTAATTCCTTCAAAAAAGGTGAGTTTTCTTATCAGTAGATCGTTAATTGTCAGTTCTGCAGGTGAAGCTGTTTAAAGGTAGCTAGTTTTTCCAATTTGAGATACTAAATACCTCTAGAAAGTCATGTCTCAGTTTTCTTTTCTACAACCTAGATACCTAGTTCCATTTCTCTGTATGCAAAGCCCTCTTATTGTGGCTTTTCTAAAGGAATGTAGGAAACAGGTCAAATATTATTGCTCTATTAAAATATTGATGTTGGGAGTTGAGAAACATACTCATTGCTCTGAAAAGGGAAAGACTCTAGTTTTTCCCACAGTCCATCATTTGAGAGACTTCTGGTGGTATTTAACACTTGGTAAGTATTTTAGGTCTATTTAAGATATTCTCTTCAATAATGTCTGTCCCAGTAGCTGAGTGGTAAAGGAGCACCTCTATTCAGAATTCCAGAGGTTGTGGGTTCGAAACCCAGCTGGGACATGACAAGATATCCTCCCATTTGGGATTTTTACCACATAACTAATAACATATCTTGGGCTTACTGGTGGTAAAATGGGACTTAATCTCCCAACTATCAACCCACTACCTGGAGACAGGTAATATTTGTACCTATAATACAGGTCAAGATTACCTATGATATTGTCATGGTGAGAATAGTAATAAGCATCACATGTAAGATAGTATGACTTGTACCAATATAGGTGAAATAGACATAATTGAAGAACTTGAGTCATTGCTTAGCATTCAGTTTTCCCCAACTAAAACAGTTTGCAATGCAAATAGCAACACAGAATATTAAAAAAAAAAAAAAGTTATTATAGTGCCTTTACCTGTGAGCTCTAATAAAAAAAAAAAATAAATAAAGCTCAATAAATTTGAATTTGTTGTATCAATTTGAGTGATATTAAAGTTGCATTGATATTCTAAATATTCACTTTCTAGGATCATTTACTAAAATAATATGTGTGTTCTATCTAGTGAAAGGCTCAACAATTATGATGGTCAAACTGTTCTTCATTAAGAAATTTCCTATGAACTTAAGAGTATTTGAACACATGAGGATCAATTATCTTTCAGATATACAATACATTGATTTTTTACATTTAAAACTCAAGTTGTGCATGTTGCTGTCCTCTTAAGGTTGTCTGTTACAGATATTGAATTTTCATGAGGTTCATCCCCCTAAACCACCTAGAGAGTTATCAAAATAAAAATATCTAATACCATTTTCAACATATCAGATTTTCTGTCCAAATTCAAATAGGACGCCCCAGCAATGGGCAGTAACTCTAATGGTGATAAAGTGCTGGGATTTAGCTTGCCCTTGATATAAGAGAAATCTTGACATAATTGAATAATATCCATGTCCATAACCTCTTTATAAGAGAAATCTGGATACAAAAGCAATTCTTTTGGTCCCTTGGGGTTCTCCTATATTCAGGTTTGACTGTATTATCATGGCCACTAATTTATTCATTTCAGCTGTCAACATGACCACCTGCTTCATATGTGATGAGAAAGCTGGCAATGACAAGGTTCACCTAGCCACTGGCATTGCTCCACATTCTAAACTTGGCCTCCCCGCTAAGATTAGCAATCTCATGGTGACGACTTTGTTGTGGTGGTGACTCAATCTGACCATGTGTGTCGGAGGTGTAGTGCTCTCATCAACCACATGGATAAGTTGGAGACAGAGCTTACCTATGTGAAGAAAGCTATCACTGGATATATCAGACCAAGTATAATCTACCTTTTGATGAAGATTCCAAGGTTTGTAAAATTATCAAGTTACAGCAAAAATTTGTCAAAAATAGTTGCATAATAGATGAGCCAGATTTTTTTATCAATTTAATAGCCTTGTTAAAGGTTATTTTGTTCCTGCGGAGAAATTCATTTCCTGAACAGTTTTTGATAAAATTCTAATAGTTTCATAAATTAAATAAGAAAAAATAATACCAACCTCTATGAGACTGGTTGGGGCAGACAATCTGACTATCTTCTTAATGGACATTAAAAACCTAATAGAATCAACTAGTCATAACAGATCTAATTAGGTTGCAGGTTTAATTGTAATTGCAACCAGGATAATAATATTAATAACTTCTTTTCCAATTCCAAAATAGGTATCCTTTTAAAAAATTATTCAAGACCATGTCATACTAATGATTTATATTTAGACAAGGAAAGAAATGTATGTTTCTTAATATTTTAGTTTGAGAATTACCATCATTTTTATTTTCTCTGTCACCCAACAGAGTGCTGTGGTTAACGGAGATGTCTCCCCTGCCAAGAAGCCACGTAAGACCCCTCCCACACCAGTAAGCAAACCTGTCAGCATTGCACCACACGTGAGTTCAACAACCAAACCTCCTGCCCCACAAGATGACACGCCAAAGTTGAAGATTTACAAGTGTGGGATTCTGCTCGTTCCAGTCCAAAGATCTGAACAGTGTTAGGTAAGAATAAAAGAGTCCAGTGGGGAAAGCATTGCGTTCTGAAATGGATTTGAATGTTATTTTATATTAGGAACAAAATGAATGATAAGAAATTCATTACTTGCTAGTAATACATAACATGAAAATGGAAAGAAGAAAAATAAGAAACAAACAAAACATTGAAGTTATATTTCAGATTTGATTTGTGTGTATGTTATACAAAGTAGACAGCTGCAATTGTATAAAAAAAAATTGAAAGAAAGAAAAAAGATCAAGAGTGCATGAATACTAGTGGTACATCCTTGCCATGCGAAGGTCCGGTTCAACCCGCGCGACGAAATTTGTATTCAAATTGTTACAGCCTAATGGAAGTATTGTGTCATTCTCGCCTCAGAGCATAATACGGGATGACAGCTAAACAGACCACAAGCATAAGTAGGTAAAAATAAAAAAAGGCTTGAAACACTCATCTTAAAAAAAAGTTCTTCTCCTGAATAAATTCAAATTGAAAAGAATTGTCACAATGGGGTGATATTATCAACCCAAAATGATCAATTTTCTCTTGTAGTAAAAAAATAGAAGAGATAATCCTTTATAAATTTTTTTAATGTTGATATAATTGCCAATTGTTTTAAAACAAATGTGTTGATAAAATAAATCAAAAAAATTATGTACATCACAATAGGGGGGCATGTTATTATCAACATTCACAATTTTACCTCTCGCAATTTGCAGACTTCACATGCGGGTCCACATTAAGCCCAAAGAATGAGGAGGCCAAGAAGCAGCAGATAGCACCTGCCCCCACCCCAGCTCCGGTAACTCCACAACCCTCCCCCGCCCCCCAGCAGAATATTGTACGCAAGAAGCTGTTCCGCTGTCAGGTGAGACAAGTGAAACATTTTGTTTCAAGACAAATGGCTTTATTACTAAGAGTGTAATGAATAAATAAATAAAAATGTGTTTATTTGAGTTATATCACAATTTTAGTGGACACAGAATTATAGGACTTTTCCATATCTTTTATTATCCTAATATCTTATTTTTGTCTAAAATTCCGCCACTGGTCGCTGCTCACATTAAAGCAGCTACTCATTTTTCCTCGCAAGGTATGAGTGGATCCCAAACATCCAAGTACAGAGCAGAAAAAATCCTGTCCCTCTGGGGATCAAACCCAGGTTACCGTGCATGCAATGCCTAGCGCGCTAACTCACTCTGCCATGGTGACTACCTAAATAAAATAAAAAATAAAGAGACTATAGTGATACATGACAAAAATCTAGCACTATCTCTATATTTTCATCAGCCAATTATTATTATTATTTTACACTTTATTAGATATAAATGGACATAATATACAATGTAAATAATTATTTAAAAATGAAAAAAATGGAAACAATATACATATACAATAAAATGAGAAAGAATAGAAAAATATATTAAAACATATGTCCTAACTAAAGGGCGGGGTTATTGCCTATGGCAATCTCTTCCACCCAACCCTTTATTATTCATAATATTAATTTGAAATTCCAGGTATGTTCCGCCTCGTTCGTGGACAGGAAGTCGTGTCTGCAGCACATCAAGCTGACTCACTCACGCGCCTCATCCTCCAACAAGGAGAATGAGCAAGCCGCCTCCGCACCCCAGCCACCTGCTCAGACTCAGGAGTCTCTTGATTCTCAGACCTCTGGTACGTAGGATACTTTCATTTAATAATAATAATAATTCCGTGGGATAGGTATTGATACCTAAATCACGGTGGTGAGAGGATTATATGGACGCCCAGATCCAATGTCTAGGCTCCTTTCATGTCCATTAATTCTATTTGGTTTTAACGTCCTGACTTGAGGTAGACAGGGCGGGGGTTTTATCCTCCATTCGCTGGGAATTGTACCAGCTACCCACATTAACCTCACCCAGCCTAGTTATGGCCGGAATCACCAGACTCACATGTTCGGAGGGAACAGAATTTTCTGTGCGAAAAGTCTGCTCCAACCGGGAATCGAACTTAGGATCTCTGGACTACGGGCAATAGTCACAACCTTTACGCCACGGAGGCTGGCTTCTTATTTAGTAAGATTAGCCTGAACAGCATCTCTCCTTTTGATTATTGTGGTCTCAGACTTAAGATATAACGAACATTAAGGGCGATTTTGACATTTTCATGTCTTTGCTCTGGCACATAACCAAAATTATGTAACGAAATATTAAATTATAAAAAGAGAGAAGAGAAAAAGTATGTGTCATGCGCACAATACGAAATTTGGTCAGTTAAGTTTTAGACCTTGAATAGTAAAGATGAAAATGTCCCAATGGTTGCAGACTCGTATGCAAGCGTTTTTGCGTAGTAGTCACTGTGGCAGAGTGAGTTAGCGCGCTAGGCATTGCACACATGGTGACTTGGGTTCGATTCCCAGCGGGGGAGGATTTTTTATCTGAGCTATTTTTTTTCTACGACTTGACAAAAGATATTTTTTCCTCTCCTGGGGTGCCGCTGGGGTAAGAAGTAAAAGAAAGGGTGTCGCGATGGAGAAAAGGTTGCGGACCACTGCACTAAAGGGTCTATTTTTATGAAAAATAATAATGAAATCATGACATCGAAATAATTTGAAGATAGAAAACATTTGGAATTATTTATTTTCAGATAAAATAAATAATTAGTAAAACAAGAAAAAGCCAAGTGTTGTGTATCTTCAAATTATTTCGATGTTTATTTGTTTTACCAAGAGTTGTGTATAGTTATAAGTTTTTCCTGAGAACTTATAAATTTCATTGAAATGATGACATTGCAGAGCTGAGCACCTCCCAGGAGACAGAGGAGGCGGGGCAGCAGGAGCAGACACACGAGTGGACGGAGGGGGAGAAGATGGACACGGAGGAGCAGGAGCCTCCCCTGGCTGAGACCCAGCAGGACGAGGCCCAGGCAGAGGCAGAGGAGGACACTCAGGATGCCCCCACAGGTGAAGAGTGTTAAATGACCAAGGTTTATATTACACTGAGTGACAAATTTAGCGGAACGCTTAGGTATTTTCTCATATAACGTGTGTATTTCTTGTTAGACAAAAACCTTTTTCATATAATTTTTTTTTTTTTTTTCTAATTGAGGAAATCACACAAAAATTGGTACAGAGATAGTAAAAATATGAAGGCCAATTTTCATGATTGAATGAAGTGCTAGTCATTGTCGACCTTTCCATACAGACCTTTCCATGTACAAAAAAACTGTTTTTCAATGATTTTTTAAAAATTTATTATTTTGGATTAAGAGTAATATTTATTGTCTTGCTTTATGTATTGATCCTCATTCCTTCTTGATGGACACGTTATTCCTCTGAATCCAAAAAAAATGAATTTGAAACCACAATTTTTTTTCCACGCCATGTATGGGAAATTCGACAATGACTAGTACTTTATTCAATTTTGAAAATTGGCTTTCATGTCTCTGCTATCTCTGTACCAATTGTGTGATTTCCGCAATTTGAAAATATATGAAAAATATTTTTGTCCAACAAAAAATACACACGTTATACGAGAAAAAAAGTTATTCCGGTAAATTTGTCACTCAGTGTTTTATTAGAGGACAGGTACATCTGTTGCAAAATGTCTTTTAATACATTAAATTTGGTCCTTCTCAGGCAATATAAGAAAAAGGACTACTATCAAAGCTCGGGGTTAAGCTGGGACTATTTCTCTTATGTTTAAATTTAAATTAATCCTAACCAGATAATGGGAAAATGGGTTGGGTGGAAGAGATTGCCACGGCAATAACCCCGCCCTGTAGGTAGGACATTAGCTTTATTCTTTTTTTTTTTGTTCTTGTTTCTTTGTTCAACCTATTTATTTTTTCTTTATAATTTCATTGTATTCAACTGTATATATTGTACTTTGTCTTACCTAATAAAGCAAAATATAATAATAATAATGCAGAATTCTACAAAACCATAGAATTATTTCCAAATGTATCTACATACATACGAAGTATTGTGTTTGTTTTATTTTTAAGCTAATTTTTATTCTCATTTCATAACTGATAATTTTGGACATGGAACCTCATTTCCAGATGCCGGAGAGGAGGCAACGGAAGCCGAGCAAGAAGAGGCAGCAGCAGAGGAGGCAACGGGTGAGGAGGCCACTGCCACGGAGGAGGCAAAGCCGGAGGGAGGTGAACCATTGGACATCGAAGCCATGATTGCTGCACTTCACTCAGACTCGAATACCACCAACTCTGAGTCTATTGCTATGAACTTGTAAATAAAAAATTAAAAACCTGAACTGTCTATACTTCTGGGTGGGTATAGGTAATATCAATGAATCAAACCACAAATAGCTCATTCGTGCTCATTTCTGGCTTAAGATTGACCATTGTGAAGCAGAAAATTCAATTCCCTACTGGATACGACGATATATACAAGGTAGAAGCGTTGAAACTGTAAACGGAACAGCTCATGGCACTCGCTTGCCATGCGGAAGGTCCCGGTTCGAACCCTCGCGCCGACAAAAAATTTTGCTTCCAAATTTGGTTGCAGTTGTTTGTAAGGGAGACCTTCCGGTGCGCTCGTGTTGACCCAGCACCTAAATGGGAAGTACTGTGTCACTTCTCGCCCATCAGAGGGGAGGCATACTACGGGATGGGCAGGCTACAACACAGACCACAAGCGTCTACAGTCGCTCATGTTTCATGGCTACAAAATAAAAAAGGCTGTGAAACACTCATCTTTAAAAAAGAAACCCCACTTCCATTCTCATCAAGTGATGGTATAGGTTTTTTTTAAATTATATATTCAACTAGCGGGCTGTCGCCCGCTTTGCGGGCCGAGGCATGGCCGTGAAAGCAAAAAGTCCTTTTTCGCCAATGGCAGGTGTTGTAGTGGGAATTTTGGAAAATCCCGTCTTATTGCACATCTAGACTATAAGACAAAGCTACCTACCAAATTTCAGCTTCCTAGGACTTACGGTTTGGGCTGTAGAGCGATGATCAGTCAGTCAGTGACTTTGACATTTATATATTAAGAAGATAACAGGATAACATATACAAAGGTATTTTTCAAAGGTAATAGAAATATTTTTACCATATGAATCACTCATTCATTGTTTGTAAATAAATAATCCATTTATATTACTGTAAGTTATAAATATCAATAGGTATATCAAATACATTGATGATGCAATGAAATTAAGTCTCCTCTGTAAATAAATATCATTAAAAAAAGGCTTGTCTTTGCAACATTACCCAACTAGTTAAGTGTCTTGAATAGTGGTGGGTTCATTAGCCTTTTTTTCATTATAATTAATATTAATTCTGTTTCCGTGAGATACGCACAGATACCTACCTATATCACGTTGGTGAGAGGATCATATGGACGCCCAGATCCAGTGTCCCTAAGCTCCTTTCATGTCCATTGATTATATTTTAACCTACTGATTTAAGTTTGAAAAAGTCAGGACGGGGTTTTACTCATTTGCTGGGAGTCGTACCAGCTACCAACATTAACCTCACCCAGCCTGGGTGGGGCTGGAAATGTTTTTCATTATCAATGTTTTTTTTTCAGAGCTTATGTATAATTTGAGACCCTAAGGGCCACATTATGAAACAGGATTATTATTCAGCTCAAGCCAGAGTTTCAACCAATTATGTCTGTCCCGGTAGCTCAGTGGTAAAGGCAGCACTCTGTGAATCCAGAGGTCGCGGGTTCGAAACCCAGCCGGGACATGACAAGTTATCCTCCCTTGTGGGATTTTTACCACATAATAATATGTCTTGGGCTTACTGTTGGGAGTAATGGGACTTCAATAGTCCTGATTTGGCAGTGTAAATAAGGCAATATATATTTTAAAAAATACAGTGGACTACAGCCTGATTTAAGGGATAGTGTGTCCATCTAGATTAAATCCCATTCTCTTCTATAACCCAAAAAAATGGTATATGCTCGTATAATTTATTTATCTGTTTGAAAATAGATATCAACCCTCATCTCAGTTTTTTTTTTCAAGATGAGTAAATAACTGTCTATGGTAGTTATTGTAAGTTCTTGTTTCAGTGTGAAATTTGATAATCAGCAAGTTTTCAGTTGAATTTCTCTTTTTTATGTGATGCCCAATTAGAAGGAAAGAAAATATATATCAACTAGACCACTTTTTAACTCAAGTAGAAACTATCTTCCAATTATTATCTTGTTTTATATTTTTATTCCTGTAACAATTTTACCACCAATTTCATAGACTCACAACTTGAGTTTATCCACTTATAAAATAATGTACATTGATGTTTTTTCCTATTTATTATATGACACTTGGTCAAGAAGTTGGCATAACCAGTAAGACAGCCTAAGGCTTAAATTATTGTCTTCTTATAATTATAAACTGGTTGGGGATCCACAAGAGAAGCCCCAATTCTCACACCGACCTCTATTAGATCTATTGTCTTAACTTACTCTTGGTTAATTTTTTTTTTTAATATTTGAATTAAATTTTATTGATTGAAAAATACACTTGCTTCTTCATTCACACCCAAGAAAAAAGTTTTGAATGTCAAATAATTGGTCTCAGACCAGATGAATTTTGATTTCATGCAGTTCTTGAAAAAATAAATGGAACATATTAGTTTTTTAGGACATAAGAATATTTCTCTTTGTTTTTAATCTTGAAAATATACAAAATATTATTTCAAATATTTACCTGTGAAGTTTTAGTTGTTTACTCTTCAATTTTATTTCAGATAAATTTCTAATTAAAGAAGTCGGAAGTATTCTCTTAGAGGACAATTTGTAACCAGATGTTTTATGTCTAGGAATAAATCAACTCCCTCTTAGATTCTCTAGGATATCTATTCCCTGTTCTACTATTCTAGTCTGTTAAGAACACAGTTCACCTGAAATCTCAGATCTTGTTTACTATTATTTTTCATAAAAATCTGATATGGAATAATAAAATAAACAATAACTAGAGAAAAGGAAAAAGAAATAAGTGAAAGTTGAACCAAAGATGTTGAAAGGCCAGTTGGTATGCAGAATGAATTAAAACAGAATGAGATACTCAAGGGTTGAAGGTATGACCGGTTTTGTTCCTGCAAAGCTGCAGATCATTTGCTGGTGACAGATGCAGTAATAAATAAAAATGTGTGTTTTGGAACCACTGACCATGAAGGCGTAAACAAGAGATCAGTTTTATTTCATATAAAAGTACTTTTGATAGTTGAATTATTTAGTGAATTTGTTTGACAAAGATGCACTGTCAATAATATTGGTTCACAACAATATTGATAAAACACATCTTTTCAACAGTAAATACAAGGGCTCGGTCATGGCGTAGTATGCAACACTAGGTATTATTGATTTTCCTCATTAGATGCCCCCACCCCCCCTAGCCAAAATCCTGGCTACGCCCATGGACTCAGTAAAGCTGATTGGTCTACAATGAAGTAAGTAACGTTAGCTTCTCATTCAGCAGCAACTGAGTCTTGGTTAGCTGAGCCAGGGTCATTATCATAAGCAGATCCTTGATGTTAGAATTGAACATGGTTTCAAACTGCTCCTGTGTCATTGACGGCACACTGTTAACCATATCAAGGAGTTGACGTCCAATTGAATTGTCCGGGTTGATACGGTTGGCGAGTACCTCATCCACATATCGGAGAACATGATCAATGAGGACGGTCAACTTATCGGCAGCTTCACTAACCAGTGTCAGCTCACTCATTGGCTGAACAGCTCCTTGCTTGATGGATTTGTGTAGGAGTCTCAGTCCGGTTACTTCCGAGTTGTAGCAGATAACTTCGGATGGAATCTGAGTGAACATGATGCCTGGAATACAAAGTGATGAATAAAATGTTGTTGAACATATATGAATTGTAGTGATGAAAATTGGGCTAAATGTACAAAAAAAAAAATAGATTTGATCTGTCATTGCTACTATATGGTCCTTTAGAATTGACAAATTCCAAGTTGAAGTGACATTGAGAGTTCAAAATTAGAGTTGTGTTGAGGTTTCATATTTGTGTTGATCACAATATTTTTTTTTGGGTTGGGTGGAAGAGATTGCCAGAGGCAATATGTATAATTCTTGTGAATGTCTGAGTTGCCGCTCCTGTCTCCTATTTCCTCTCCTGATCATTTCGTGCTTGAGTTGAGAGTGGAGGGAAGTATTTTTTAAACCCTAACAAAAGTTAAAGGTCCCACACCAAGAAATCTGTTCCAAGTCAGCTGGCAACCCTGCCATTTTGGAGAACCGACTTCCCCTCCTGCCTGCTGGGAATGCTATCTTCTCAACCAACCAACTCTAACCTCTGCACCACTTTCACTTTTCACTTCACCACATTTTTTCGTCAACTGGGTAAGCAGCACAATTTTCCTTTCTCTATGTCTTTGTTAATTTAACCCCAAATTTTCTAAACCCCCTAAAAGGGCTACAATCCTACATTTTTGGTCCTTCGGGCCGGATGTCTGTTTTAGGGGGCTTCCCTTTTTAGGGAAATGTGCCAAGTAGCCAAGTTGAATTCTGCCTAAGTTTGAAGTCTGCCTCATGGCCTAAGTTTGAAGTCTGCCTAAGTTTGAAGCATGGGGTATCATGATAAAGTAATGAGTCAAATGTAATCCTTCTGTGATATAAGTGTTTTTTTTGTGTTTGTTTTACCCATAAATTCAGTGTTGTTTGTGTTCAGTTAATTTTAAAGTTGGGGTTCCCTTGGTAATTTTTTTTGTATTGGTTAAGTCATAGGGGTTCCCTTGGTAAATTTTTTTTTGTATTGGTTAAGTCATAGGGGTTCCCTTGGTTAGATTTTTTTTTGATTTTCACGTGGCTCATAAAGCACATATTTTTTTTGTTGTTGTCAACCAAGTAAGTGCATTTTTTCCTTTAATATTTACATCTAACATGGCAGGTGACCAGGACAGGAATCTGGTAGAGGTGGTGGTAGAGAGACGGAAACGTTTAATTACTAGGGTTCAGGAATTCCATGGACTCATTCCAAAAGTGGAAAATGACCCATTGCTTTTGGTCCGTATGCGAGCCTCCATGCCTTATCTGGAATCAACTTTCAAGGAGTTTCAATCAGTGCAGGATACTATTTGTGAATATAATGTTCTTCATCCTACTACAGAGGAAAGAATTGCCATTCATTCTGTTTCAAAACAGTTTGAAGCTATGTATTTTGATGTCTTGGGGGTCATTACAGGGACCTCAGAGGTCAAGCCTATGGTGGTTGCAACCAACGATGGTAGGATGAAGCCAAAGTTGCCTCAAGTGAATATTCAATGTTTTATGGGGGATTATGAATCTTTTCCTGCTTTTAAGTCACTTTTTGATGCTTTGATCCATAGTAACACAGGTTTAGAACCTATTGAAAAGTACACATATTTGGTTTCCTTGTTGAAGGGGTCAGCCCTGTCTAGTGTTCAAAGCATTGCCTTTGTGGCTGAAAACTATCAAGTTGCCTATAATTCACTTGTCAAGCGTTTTAGTAATCCTCGGGTGGTAGCCCATCAGTGTTGTAATAAATTATTTGCCTTTAAGCCATTAACCAGTGAGGTTCAGTTACAGAAGTGGCTAGATCAATTCAACACAAATGTTGAAGCATTGGAAAATACTTCCCTACAGGATAAGGGTGATTTTTTACTGTTGTACATGGGCCTTAATGCATTAGACCCTCAAACTAGACAGGCTTTTGAGCATGAGAAAATCTCATTAAATTCCATACCCACCTATTCTGATCTCCGGACCTATGTTCAGGCACGGGTTTCAGTGGCGGAGCTCATGGGTGCCTCGTCTGGGTCTAGTGTTAAAAAACCATTTATGAAGCCAGAGGTGAGAGGGTCGTATGTTGCCCAAGTGGATGTTGCGGGTTTTTCCACAGATGTGTTGCCGTCCAATGTTGCCAGACCCTATAAAGGGTTTTCAAGTAGTTTCAAGGGTGATGTTCACCATGTAGCCAAACCCTCTAATGGGTCATTTAATGTAGCCAAACCCTCTAATGGGTCATTTAATGTTGCCAAACCCTATAATGGGTCATCCAGTGTTGCCAAACCTGACTTTAGGTCAAACCAGTCCCGTTCTGCCAGTGGTGTTTCCTGCCCTCATTGTTCCAAGGCTCACCGCCTAATTGAGTGTAATTTATTTGCCGCCATGTCTGTTCAAGAGCGTTTTGACACAGTGAGGACCCATCATTTGTGTTTTGCCTGCCTCGGGCCTCACTCAAGGTCATCATGCTCAACCAAGTTCAGTTGCCGTCATTGTGGATCTCGTGCTCACCATTCCTTGTTGCACAGAGATATGCCTGCTAATGAGATTTCTCCCAGTGGGGGGGTTTCTCAACCAGTTGTTTCAAATCCAATTTATACTGTTTCGGATCAACCTAATCAAGCTGAGGTTAATCTTGCCCTCTCGTGTAGAGACGTTTCTGGCTCAGGAGTCCTCCCTAGTCGTCAGGTGTTGTTGGGTACAGCATTGGTGTCCATATTGGACAGCTTTGGAATCCAGCACCCAGTTAGAGTGTTAATAGATCCTGGTAGCATGATTAGCATTGTGTCTGCCCATTTAGTAAATATTTTGAATTTGCCTATCCAGACAAGTAATGTCTGTGTTTCTGGTGTGGGTGAATCTGAACCCATGCGTGTGAAAGGTCAGGTTTCCTGCACTCTGTCTTCTCGTCTGGATGGCAGATCCCTTCCTATTGATGCTGTCATATTACCATCAATATCAGGTCATGTTCCCTCTGTTGCTGTCCCTAGGCATGTTTTGTCAAGTTTGGCGGGATATGCTTTGGCAGACCCAACCTTTTGCCATCCATCTAGAGTGGATATTTTATTGGGTGCTGAATATTATGCCAGCATTTTGGACTTACAAAAGTCGGTAGTGTCTGGTGAACCTTCCCTTATTCCTACTATGTTTGGTTATCTTGTTATGGGAGTGGTAAACTCTAATACCCCCCTTGTATCTCAGTCCTTTCATGTGACTACTGTGGACACAGCACTGCATGATCAACTGAGAAAGTTTTGGGAAAGGGAAGAGGTTCAAGTTAAAATTCCAGCCCATCCAGATGAGGTCCGATGTGAAGAGCACTTTGTGAACACACATTACAGGGACCCTGATGGAACTTATGTTGTTCGTTTGCCTTTTCGTGCTGACCGCCCACCTGATTTAGGAAATAATTTGAATCATGCCAAGTCTCGGTTGTTAAAACTGGAGCGTTCCCTGGAATATAAACCAGAATTTAAATCTCTTTATCATGAAAATTTAAAGGATTATGTTGATCAGGGACATATGATCCCAGCCACAAAGCCATCCACTTATGTTCTGATTCATCATGGTGTTATGAAGGCCTCTAGTTCTACAACCAAGGTGCGGGTTGTTTTCAGCCCTGCTGAGCGTGCAAGTCCCCACCATCCATCTTTGAACGAAACCTTGCTAGTTGGTCCAAAACTCCAGTCAGACATAAATGACCTGATTTTGAATTTCCGTTTAAATAAAATTGCCATTACGGCTGATATTCGTCAAATGTACCGTGCCATCAAGGTAGATCCTAGGGACAGCCCGTTTCAACAGATTTTATGGCGTGAGGATCCATCTCAGCCTATTCAGCAGTATGAGATACAGCGTGTGTGTTTTGGTGTCGCTTCTGCGCCATTTCAGGCCCAGCGAGTAATCAAGCAACTAGTTGTTGATGAGGGGGCGAGGTTCCCTTTGGCTGCCCGTGCACTAAGTAGTGAGGTGTACATTGACGATCTGGTCTCTGGGGCATCTTCTGTTGAGGAGGCACTCAGGATGCGGGATGAACTAGTGTCCCTCCTTGCTGCTGGCAAGTTTGAACTGAGGAAGTGGTCCAGTTCGCATCCTGGGGTCTTGGGAGATTTTCCAGAGGACATGTTGGAGAGGCCACACTCTTTATTTGATGATGTTGATGCCATTAAGATATTGGGTTTACAGTGGGACCCTTGCCAGGATATGTTTTGTTACAAGGTAGAACAACATTGCAATTGCCAAACCAAACGTCAAATATTGTCAAAAATTGCCAAAATCTATGATACCTCGGGTTTTTTATGCCCCGTCACCTGTTGGATGAAAGTTTTTCTCCAGGTAATTTGGCTGAGAGGGCTAGCTTGGGATGAGGTTTTGCCTGGTGACCTTTTGACTGAGTGGAAGAGGTTTGCTTCTGAGCTCCCTCTGTTGAGTCAATTCGTATTCCCAGACTTATTCTGGATACATTTATTTTTCCTCCGGAATTGGTGGCATTTGCAGATGCTTCTCTTTCCGCTATGGGGTGTCTAGTTTATCTGCGCGTTGTCTGCACAGATGGGCGGGTCCTCATTAATTTGATTAGGGCCAAAAGTCGAGTGGCCCCTGTGAAGCCGGTAACGGTCCCAAGACTAGAGCTGGGCGCAGCTGTGATGTTGGCTGAAGTCCTTGAATCTCTGAAGCCTTTAATTACCCGTCTCAATATTTCAAACAAGTATCTGTTTTCTGACTCTATGGTTGTCCTCTCCTGGTTGCACACCCCGCCCCATTTGCTCAAGATGTTTGTTGCCAATCGGGTGGTGCGCATTCTAGAATTAACTGATCCGTCTCAGTGGAGACATATTCAAACTGAGTTGAACCCAGCTGACTTGGCCAGTCGAGGATGTTTTCCTAGTGTTATTGTTGATCATGATTTGTGGTGGAATGGTCCACCTTTCCTAAAGCAGGAAATTTCCTTTTGGCCAATGAGTATTTTCACACCCGTTGAGGGCCTTCCTGAGCTGAAGTCAGCTGAGGTTACCACATTGGTTTCAAAGGTTGTGCAGGAGTCTGAGGACTTAAGTTTTATTAAAAGGTTCTCTACCTTGTTTAGGGCCAAGCGCGTGACAGCCTGGATTCTTCGATGGCGTCACCGATGTTCGGGCAGTGCCCTTTCCAAACCTGTGGGCCCTTTGACCACCGATGAGTTAGTACAAGCCGAGCTGACCCTAGTGAGGATTACCCAGTCAGGACATTTCTCTAAAGAGATTGAGGCCGTTCAGTCTGGGCGTCAGTTGCCTGATTCACTGGCTCGGCTGTCCCCGTTCCTTGATGGGGGTGTTCTCAGGGTGGGGGGTAGAATAGACAAGGCACCATTGCCTTTTCATTCCCGTCATCCTGTACTTCTTCCAAACAATTGTCATATGGCCATATTGCTGGTCAGACATTTTCATATTTATTCATTGCATGGGGGCCCGCAAATTGTCCAAACTCTCATCCTGCGTCAATACTTTATTATTGGCCTGCGCAACCTTGTTCGAAAAATAATTTTTAAATGTTTGCCATGTTTCCGTCTGTCTGCCAAACCTCCTCAGCCTCAGATGGCGGAGCTACCCTTATCACGGTTCCACCAGTGCCGACCCTTTGTCAATACAGGGGTGGATCTAGCTGGTCCGTTCTTAATAAAGGATGGGTATCGTAGGAATGCTCCATCACTGAAGGCTTATTTTGCCGTTTTTGTATGTTTTTCTGTAAAAGCAGTTCACCTTGAGTTGCTTACCTCGCTTTCCACAGCCTGCTTTCTTGGTGCATTGGACCGGTTTATTGCCAGGCGTTCTGTTCCGTCCATGATATTTTCGGACCAAGGTACCAATTTCAAGGGTGCAGCCAATGTCATCGAGGACACTTGTCGTTTCTTACAGGAGAATGAATACTCCATTGTTGACCATTTAGGTAGCCGAGAAATCAAGTGGTCCTTTAATGCCCCAGCCAACCCCTCAGCGGGCGGTCTGTGGGAAGCGAGTGTGAAGTCGGTCAAATCTCACTTGACTCGTGTGTTGACCAATCGACTTCTGCATTATGAGGAGTTTTCGACCGTTTTAGTGAAAATTGAAGCCATTTTAAATTCTAGACCATTGGGTGTTCCATCTCCCACCGTGGATAATTTAGATGTACTTACCCCTGGTCATTTTCTTGTTGGACAGCCTCTTTTGTCACGTCCTGAGCGCAACTTAACTTTGTCACCATCAAATTTTGTTGCTCGCTGGACTCTAGTATCACAGATCTGCCAACACTTTTGGAAGCGTTGGTCAGACGAATACTTGCATACTCTGCTTCAAAGACAGAAGTGGTATCACCAATCTGACAATGTCAAAGTTGGTGATGTTGTTTTAGTTTTGTCAGAAAATATGGCGCCTTTGCAATGGCCCATTGCTCGTATCACCAAGATACATCCTCACCAAGATGGTGTTGTACGTGTTGTTGAAATTACAACGTCTGCACGCAGACTTCTCAGACCCGTTCGAAAGCTTCTCCTTTTGCCCACCTTAACTTAGGTTAGTTATCCATTCTAGTCAATTTGTTGTTTTCATTTTTCATGTATATTTGATGTATTATGTTGAGTCTTGTCCTGGTCCAACATTAATTTTGTTCCGATACAGTCCACTTTTTTCCGATACAGTCCACTACTTGGTTGATAGGTCCCTTCTCCCAGTTGAAAAATGGCCATTTTGGTGGGGGGAAAATGTATAATTCTTGTGAATGTCTGAGTTGCCGCTCCTGTCTCCTATTTCCTCTCCTGATCATTTCGTGCTTGAGTTGAGAGTGGAGGGAAGTATTTTTTAAACCCTAACAAAAGTTAAAGGTCCCACACCAAGAAATCTGTTCCAAGTCAGCTGGCAACCCTGCCATTTTGGAGAACCGACTTCCCCTCCTGCCTGCTGGGAATGCTATCTTCTCAACCAACCAACTCTAACCTCTGCACCACTTTCACTTTTCACTTCACCACATTTTTTCGTCAACTGGGTAAGCAGCACAATTTTCCTTTCTCTATGTCTTTGTTAATTTAACCCCAAATTTTCTAAACCCCCTAAAAGGGCTACAATCCTACACAATAAATAACCTTGCCCTTTAGTTAGGACTTATATTATGTATATAATTATTAATTTTTTTCTTTCTTAATTTTTTCTCTTTTTACTTCTCTTATATTGTATATTAATTTGTAATTATCTGTGTTGTAGGTATGTCCAATTAATAAAGTGTTAGATAATAAAAATAATATTGAGATATCACAAAAACTTGAACTTGCTTGTCTAACTTGTGGCTTGAACCACTGACCTCTTATTAAAAGTACACCACATTATTGATCAAACTACTGAAGTTGGTACTTTTATGTAATATCATTAAAAAAGTATGTACAAGTTATCAGCAGATGATGAATAGACATTGAGGTATATCATCACCCAATATAATCTTGTGTAGCTTAATGTTCTCGTGATGTTGAAATATATTTACAGAAACTTTATAAATACATCATCAGGTAAAACATCATGAGAAATGAACAAAAGTAATGGGAGTTTTGACACATTTTTCTCAATGTAATTCATACATGACTTACGTGGCACTCAAACTGATAAACCATCATGTGTAATTCATATATGACTTATGTGGCACTCAAGGTGTTAAACCATCAAAAACTTTAATATTTTACATATTTTTTAAGGAGAGGTGGTAAAATCTATAGACAAATGCTAGGTTTTACCCCTAGTGAACAGTGCATCATCCTCACTAAAAGCCACCTCTCCCCTTAAACATATGATCCCAGAACTGTTCGAAGCATTACATCGGGTATTTTTGTACATTATTCTCACCTGACTTGCCCCCGGGAACACCAATTGGCACGTGCACATATCCTTTGATTCCCATGTTTGTTCCCGTCAGATTTGTATCCAAAGTCATGTGCACGGGATTCTTGCACTCTCGGATGTAGTAGTCATGAATGACCGATGACTGACTGGTCACTTCATCCCCCGTGGCCCACCAGCCAACAATTTGTTCACTTGGGTTTACCTGTAATGTTCCAACGTAATTAAATGAATTGGTGTAGTAAATACCACAAAAAATACCGTTGAAAAAAGGGCCAAATTCCAGAACTCCTATCCAAAAAGGTTTTGCCAATGAATGCAGTGATATCTTGTTTGCAGCCAAGTTATCTTGGTACTAAGCTATTTTTTTCATTAAAAACCCGTTTTCTGAGTTCCTCATTTTGTATGTTCATAACTGAAATGTATCCTCTAACTTGGCCAGTTTTGCTGCTTGTGATGTTTATAGCTCAGCACTTGCAGTTTCACTATTTTTCATTAAAAATTTCAGGATTCTTCACTAAGTTTTGGATTTCAGATTTTTTTCCTGTACTTTCATAATAAACCCTAATTTCAACATTATAGGTGGTCAGGAAGTGCCTCATAATTTTGATGATCAGTCAGTGAGTGAGTCCCTGCTGAGTAAGATAAGGAAAAACAAACTTAAGCAATGACTAAAGTAATTGAATTTGACTATTCATTTTACCCAAGATGTTTTAGTAATGGAAGGTAACCACCAGGCAAGGTTAATGCTCAAAGTATTTTTTACCACCCAACCCTCAGAGGTTTATTATTATGGGGTCATATTCAAATTAATGAGGAAAAATTCATGCATTGGGTGGGATTTGATCCAATGGATCCCTTCACTACCTGGATTACCAGACTAGTGTCCTTGACTTGACACAGTCATTCTGTCTTAGATGGGCAAAAACCGATGCTAAGCGATGACTAAAGATCTCCATTAATCTCTAATTTCGCTGTTGCGCAGTAGGTACCAATTTTAATTAATAATAATAATACTCTTTAGTGGAAGGCAGCCACCAGGCGAGTTTAATGCTCAAAGCATTTTCTACCAACTAACCCTCAAGAGTCTTATTATTGTGTGGTCACAAACTCACAATAATGAGGAGAAATTAATTACCTTCTGGTTCATCTCAAACATATCCTGGGCGTAGTTAAGCTCGGCTTCCACCATCTCATCGTATTCTTTGTGAGGAACACAGAAGCAGTTGGTGACTTCTACAACGCCTTTAGCGTCCACTGTACCCAGCAGGGTTCCAATCACACGGAGGGAGTCTACATTTCTTCGCTCGAAAGCGTCCACTATCTGGAACAGCACCACCGGATGTACTTTGATGGAAACGTTCAGTGACATAGTTAAACGTTCTTGGGTAGTAAATAAAAGGTAACTAACTTATAACTAATGGTAGAAGATAACTTTATAACTTATAACGCGCCTTTAAAAGGATAATTTAAAAGATCTTTGAAGAGATCTCAAATCGATCCAAATAATAAATCAAATTTGATTGTGGATTTGTGATTAAAAACTTTCAAACTTTCGGATCAAAAAGCTACCTAACCTAACTTTTTAATGCACACGTCCCGTGATATACAGTGTTGCCAGTTTGTATTCAGGGGTTCTTCACAAATTGAATTTTGCAGTGGTGCGCGTTAAACTGCAAATTGATATGCTGTATCTTTTTATCGTGAGTCAGCTCAGTGCTGTACTAGAGTTATGAAATCTGTAGATAGTAGGCATGGATGAAAGAAAATATCGACACCCTCAGAGCAATAGGTGCTATCTGAAAATTTTGTGAAAAATGAGTTATGGGTAAGCCAGCCTCCGTGGCGTAACGGTTGTGACTACTGCCCATAGTCCAGAGATCCTGAGTTCGATTCCTGGTTGGAGCAGACTTTTCGCACAGAAAATTCTGTTCCCTCCGAACATGTGAGGCTGGCGATTCCGGCCCTACCCAGGCTGGGTGAGGTTAATGTGGGTAGCTGGTACGATTCCCAGCGAATGGAGGGTAAAACCCCCCTCCTGTCTATCTCAAGTCAAGACGTTAAAACCAAATAGAATCAATGGACATGAAAGGAGCCTAGACATTGAATCTGGGCGTCCATATAATCTTCTCACCACCGTGACTTAGGTATCAATACCTAACTCACGGACACGGAATTATTATTATAGTTATGGGTATTGCCGGATTCGGCATTTGAAGGCGCGGCCAGTGGTAACAGCAGATTTTTTAAATAAACGAGGGAAAATATTTAAATCGCGAAAAACAAAATCCGCTAAGTGGGACGCACTTTTATTCAACGGCAAAAAGAGCCAAGTGCTCAGACGTGTATTGAAAAGCATAGGAGGAGGAGCTCTGCTAGTAAGAGGTAAAATAAAATTTATTTATTTTATGTTATTGAATGAAAATATATTTTTCAAAGTAGTAGATTTATTAATTTAAAGACATTTATTTGCATAGAACATTTATTAAATAAATATGATAATAAAATTATTCTTATAACATTAATTAACATTTTAATTGACCTCTGCAGATATCACAAATTGCATGTTTGTATGAACATTTAAATTTTGTAGATAGAGCAGTCAACAAAAGGGCTGCTCAAGTAGATAGCACATATTAAAGTTGAAAATGAGGTGGCGAATTAATATATTTGGTAAGATTCTCCATATCTTTCTGCAGATGGCAGATATTGAATTTGAGTTATATAAAGCTTTGAGAAGCAGTTTTACAAGGCTTTGAGAAGCAGTTGGGGTTTTGAATGCCACCTCTGAACTATCTCTACAAGAGAGTATAGTTGAGGTTGTTGGCATCTCCTGTCTCTTCTGCTCCATTAGCTTCTCACCCTGATGCTCTTAAGTGGTTTCTTCTAAACGAGTCTTCTTTTTGGTGCTTTTTTACTGGAAAGTGGCTCTACAGATTTGAGCAGCCATTCAAACCGCCTTCCAGCAGCTCCTGACAGTTTAAAAAAGATCTCTTTATTTTGAAGCTTTTCAGCAGCTTCTGAGAGACTGCATTTTTGGTCTTGAGCAATGTTCATTTGTTTAGACGGTAGTTGAGGCTACAGTGGCCTGTTGAAAAGCCAGTAAGGATTCCTCTTTGCTCGGACAGAGCGTTTCTTTTGCTTAATTGGGCGATTAAGTTAGGAACATTTTCGCCTGCCTGTGGCCAGGACTCATTTGGGAAGTTCTTCAGAATTACTCCCACTTTCAAAGACTTCAGGGCGTTTATAAAGCTTTGAGAAGCAGTTGGGGTTTTGAATGCCACCTCTGAACTATCTCTAGAAGAGAGTATAGTTGAGGTTGTTGGCATCATCTGTCTCTTTTGCTCCATTAGCTTCTCCCCCTGATGCTCTGAAGTGGTTTCTTCTGAACAAGGCTTCTTTTTGGTGCTTTTTTTTTACTGGAAAGTGGCTCTACAGCTTTGGGCAGCCATTCGAACCGCCTTCCAGCAGCTCTTCAGAGTTTTATAAAAATCTCTTTTATGAAGCTTTTCAACAGCTTCTGAGAGATGTTCCTGTTAATAGCCTTTTACGACAGGGGGGACAGCCCGTGGTCTTATTCTTAGCCGAGAGCCACACGGACGTACTGTCATTATTTACTCCTAGGTTAAGCTATAGTTAGCAATTTCACTGAGAAAATAGCAAGGCTAGGTATCCCATTCTTTTATTTATTTTTTTACAATTTTAATTTTTTGTTCTTGTATAAAATTATACTTAGTAACTAAACGAGTTACCGCCAGCGTCGATGGCGCGTTGAATGCACCGGTTCTCGTTGGATCACCGAAGTTAAGCAACGTCCAGCGAGGTGAAGACTTCGTGTTGCTGGCATTCCGGCCCAACCCAGGCTCGGTGAAGTTAATGTGGGTAGCAGGTTTGTGAGTTTCCTGCGAATGGAGGGTATCACCCCCGTCGTGATATGACCATGCAGTTGAAAGCGACGTTAAAAACAAAAAAACAAAAAAACGAGTTGCCTATCGTATATTTTTATAATAAAGTTAGATAATGGACACAGAACATAAGTGAAATTTTGTTTAATTAGTATTCTTGTTTTAATTTTAAGCCTTTTATACTTCTCCAATAAATTGTTTTAAAATTAAAAAAAAAGTGAGTTTATCAATCAAAAGATTTTTTTTCATTTTATTTACAGGCAATACAAAATAAAAACGCTAAATGAGGTAAAATATGGACGCTAATTCTTCTAAGATAGAAGCGTAAAGTGCTATATGTAGACAAATAAATTGCAATACCTACCAACTACAGCATTAAAGTTTATAATGAAGAAAAAAAGTGGGCACCAATCTGCTATCTACAATGCAATATTAGTGAAGTTGTGCTATCTACTATTTATCTGCGTGCAATATCTGCTAAGTGCCGTACTTCCTGCCCTGATCATTTTTAGAAAAAATAAATTGGAAAATTAGTATTTTTTGGACTATAGTGTATTAAAAAGGACAGAAAAAAGTCTTTAAATAATTAATATGAATCTTTAAAACGTTTTTCGTCTCTCCTGTAAAATTTGCTATTGTGCAGATAGCACCTATTGCTCTGAGGGTGTCGATATAGGGGAAGGTCTGCCAAAACCGGGTACTTAGTTTTCTAGGCCATCTAGCGGAAAAGCCATTATCATCAGCTAAGCAAATTAAACTGAAAAACATTCACAACTTTGTTGGCTATCTAAATTTGAAAACGATACGTCACTATGTATTGCCATTTTTTGTTAAATTTATTTTTTTCAAAAAAAGTCAAAGTACCCGGTTCTGTCAACCCGGTCTTTCAGAACCGGGTACTGGGTATGACAGAACCGGGTACCCCTATATTTCCTATGAAAGACATTGATAAAAAGTTCAATGATGTTTATTGAAACTAACTTTAACATTTTTTATTTTTATTTATGAGCACAAGTAATTTCAATGTAAAAAATAATTATTTTTCGAATGGCAAACAAATTTTGAACCTAAATTTTAGAAAAATAAAATAGGAAACACACTTCTAGGTATTCATAAAGGAAAACTTACAACTATATTTCTTGACATTGTAAAAAATAACTAGAATAGGAATTGTTCTAAAATATTAGAATATTTGTTTAAAAAAAAACAATAGGTAGGTAATAAAAAAGGAGAAATAATAGTGATTTCACACACTTAAAGAATATTGATCATCTTGAGTTACATTAAAATATAAAAAATAATTGAATGACATTACAAAATAATATGTAGCAGGTCCCAACTTGCTCACCTACTTAACTTCAATACCTTCCCTGAAAAAATCTCCAGAGACATATCAAAGACAACTTAAAAAAATGTAAGTACTTAAAAAACACACAACAATAAGGAAAAAATAGGCTGCTCAAATCGGGTACCTGAAAATCTGTACTGATCTTTACCCGGTTTTATCAACCCCAAAGTACCCGGTATGAACAGACTCATGACTTTCTGTAAAAAATATTGAATAACCAAGACATGCAAAACGATATTAAAAAGATTTAATTATGATATGAAATAACACTTCTTAAGTAACAGCTTTACACACTTACCATGAATTTTCAGCACAAATAGCTCTTAAAAGTCACTCGATAACTGTGGGTTCGAAAATAAGGAAATAACACGAGCAAAACTTGAACCTCAAATCAGAGCGAAATGACTCGAAATGAAATTGGTTTGTTTACAAAAGTTACGCTCTGCTAGGAAGAGATTTTAGTTTCTGTAATCAGTTCATTGATGGCATTAACGGTATCGTCGGAAACAGTGGTACCCGGTATTAGCAGACTACCCGGTTTTAGCAAACCTTCCCCTACCAAATCCAGCATGTGGTACATGTGTTTTAGCATTTTTAATTTTTTTAATTAATTCTCTGGTTATTTTGAGTGGCTCCTTTTTTTATGGGCCACCTTGAACCTATAATAATTATTGGAAGAGAATGCCAAAGGCATTATCACCACCATTGATCAGACCTTGTTTACCTCTAATTAATTAAAAAAAATTACTGTACCTAGGTATATAAATTGTAAATAAAGATTGATCAAAATAGTTGAATTGTTAAATAATAATTATGGTTTTTTCTTTTCTTTCCAATTTTAAATAGACTTTTTTTTCTCTCTCTCTACAATCATAGATTTAATATCATAATGTATTTGTTTGTATGTTTTTGACTTTTGATTCATGTAGGTACATTGTGTTTATAATCAACAAACAAAAATTTCTATTCTATAACCCTTCCAACATCAAAACAAACTAATTCCAAAATCCATTTCGCACCTCCGGAAAAAAATCTGTTCCTTTCAAACGCACCATCAACGCTAATGAGGTCTTTTAAATAATTATTAAACATTATGTCCTAACTAAAGACGCGGGTTTACTGCCTATGGTAATCTCTTCCACCCAACCCTTATTTAGTTCTGTGACTGAAAAGCATAAGAGCGCGCGATTAGCTCGCTTGCCATGCGGAAGGTCTCGAGTTCGATCTCCCGTGCCGACAAAAAATTGTATTCAAAATTTGGTTACAATTGTTTGTAAGGGATACCTTCCGGTGCGCTCGTGTTGACCCAGCATCTAATTGGGAAGTATTAAGTCATTTCTCGCCTATCACAGGGGATGCATACTACGGGATGGGTAGGCTACAACACAGACCACAAGCGTCTACAGTAGCTCCTGTTTCATGGCTACGAAATAAAAACGGCTGTGAAACACTCATCTTTTTTTTTCTAAAAATAGACTGATAATAATTACAGGTAATTATTATACAAGTATTATTTTATTGTAACATCTCAATCAGTTTTTCATTTCAATGTCCGTACGAATCTGTTTCGAGTCCGAACTGATCCGAATCTCGGCCAGTGTCTTTCTGGTTCCGTAAAACGAATCATGAAACACATCCAACTTCTGATTGGCTGTCGGCATTTCGATGACGATGTAGCGGAATTCCTCGTCCGAAAGTGTCATCACGTTTTCAGTGGCGAGTATGTTGGATTGATTCGATCGTTTTCGATAGTCCGGTCCGGAAGTTTGTTTGCTTTTCCGGTTCGGAGATACGGTTTTCCGTTTTGGAGATACGGCGTTTTGTTCGATTACCGGAATTCGACGGATCTTGGCACCGACTTCCTCTTTGAAATCGTGGTAGGATTGCTTTGTGGACAGGGCTTTCTCTCTGAAATTGTGCAGTTTCAATTGGTTAGTAGGTACCTTTAGTTTTGAAAAAAAATTGAATGTCCACATCAGCGGTTCCCAACCGGTGGGCCGCGGCCCACTTCTGGGAGGCGGGCAGCTCGCTACTGGGCCGCGGATGCTGGCCGAAAATCAAGAAATAATATTAAAATAGTGTAAAATAAGTACGGGGTGAGCCGCAAATTTTTTTAAAAAATATTATTGGGCCCCCAAGCTAAAAAAGTTGGGAACCGCTGGTCTACATGATAGTATAGTATGTTGTTGTTGTTGTAGCCAGCTTGGCTACAGCTGGAGGGTGGGTGATAGTCTCCAGCCAATTTTATTTCAAAGTTGGCTCGTCCTGAACCAAATATTTCTATGTGCGATCAACCATCATAGTAGGTATAGTATAGTAGTAGTGCTTTATTTAGACTGTCGGCTCGAGACAGGGAGTCCCATTACGCTAACAATTTCATAATGTGTTTTGATAACAGTGATAATGATGGCAGAGATAGCCCTCAGGCATTAATCATGCCTTTTGTCAATATAATTACTGTCTCTCTAAAACACTAATAAAGAGTTATTATTATCACTATTATAAGAGAGATAAGATAAAGTGTACTATTTTTATATATTAAAAAAATCTATCTTCTATTTCATGCACATAGTTCATAAAAAATAGTTTGCATATTGCATACATAAATAATTTTGAAATAAATTCAAGGCGTTAGTTTCTCATAGAAAAACTACCAACATTACTTTCAAGAAAGAGCCAGCGTCGATGGCATGTTGAATACACCGGTTCCCTTCAGAACACCGAAGTTAAGCGACATCCAGCGAGGTTAAGACTTGGATGGGTGACCATTCAAATTCTAATTCTCGTGACGCTGGCTTTTCCCGGCCCCACTCAGGCTGGGTGAGGTCAATGTGAGTAGCAGGTTTGTGAGTTTCCTGCGAATGGAGGGTAAAACCCCCGTCGTGATATGACCATGGCAGTTGAAAGCGACGTTAAACCCCACTTAAAAAAAAAAAAAAAAAAAAAAAAAAACTTTCAAGAAAGAGCCAGCGTCGATGGCATGTTGAATACACCGGTTCCCTTCAGAACACCGAAGTTAAGCGACATCCAGCGAGGTTAAGACTTGGATGGGTGACCATTCAAATTCTAATTCTCGTGACGCTGGCTTTTCCCGGCCCCACTCAGGCTGGGTGAGGTCAATGTGAGTAGCAGGTTTGTGAGTTTCCTGCGAATGGAGGGTAAAACCCCCGTCGTGATATGACCATGGCAGTTGAAAGCGACGTTAAACCCCACTTAAAAAAAAAAAAAAACTTTCAAGAAAGACCAGCGTTGATGGCGCGTTGAATGCACCGGTTCTCGTAGGATTACCGAAGCCAAGCAACGTTCAGCGAGGTGAAGACCTCGTCGTGATATGACTATGCAGTTAAAAGCGTTGTTAGAACCAAATTAAAAAAACCTCGGTATCCTGTTTCATATAAAATAACACTCTCTAGTGGAATGTAACCAAAGGGAGAGGTTAATGCTTTCTACCACCTAACCCTCAGAGTCTTATTATTATGTGGTCAGAAATACAAATTAATAAGGAAAAATTTATGCACTGGGTGGGATTCGAACCAACGGATTCTTAGTACTGTAGACTTGGATTACTAGACTAGCGCGTTAACCACTTGACCACCAGTGCACCATCAAATACCTCGGTCGAGGTGTGAAGATCGCCCTATAGAAAAAAGAGACAGCGCGGCAGAGTTATTACCACTGAGATCATATTATAACATAGAGGGAACCCGATGTATCAAGATTTGCGTCCAGTAGGGACCATCAGCTGATTTTAAAATCAGTGCCGGAGTTGTAGTAAATTTTCTCTCGCGAAGGAGTGGGTACCTAAACTACCTAATTCTTCTAAAATAGTATGTTTACTTTTTTCATACTTACCTATTAGTTATTTTTGTCTTTGCTTCCTCTTTTACTTTCCTTGATTTCTACTTATTAAGTAATAATATAAGATTTGGTATCTGACGTGAAAATTAAGGATGTTTAGAATACCGACACTGCATGAGGTAAACAAAAAATTCAAATAAATTGAACCAATCAGAGGCCGGGATTTGTTGAAAGAGGGACCATTAGTTGTTCAAATTTGGACGCACAAATTTGTTCAATCCGAGATAGGTAAGGTTCCCTTTATGTTATAATTATGATCTCAGTGGTTAATTGTTACACTTACTTCGGGCTCTCTTCACACAGGTCGTAGCGTCTCAGTTCGTTGGACAGCGCTCGGATCAATCCCACCCGATCGTCGGTATCGGTCCACAGTGTTGCCAAGAGTCGGTCAATCTCTTTGTCCAGTGGCGCGGTAGGTGACATTTGATTGGGGCCAATCTCGGACTTTTGTTTGGTGTCGGACAAGGACTTTGGTTTGCGGCCAAACTCGGATTTCTGTTTGGGACCGGGCTCTGACTTTGGCCTCTGGTTGGACTGGTACAAGGCCGACGTTTGCGTATTGGCATCACGAACTTCCTTTACTTCTGTAAATTGGATTGAAAAAAAATTATTATTTAAAAAATAAATATATAAAATTTATACTCATTCAATATTTAATATTGAATGCGTATCTCGAAAAACGATCACATTTTAGAAATCGTTTTTCCTTTGAAAATAATGATTTGAAAGGTGTTTAGAATACTTAGCTTCAATTTTTTTCAATTAAAAATTTGTTCAAGATAGGGACTTGTAAACATTTTTCAGAAAAGACAAAAAAAAATTGAAGATGTGTATTTTAAACCCTTCTCTGATCATTATTTTCAACAAAAAACGATTTCTAAAAATTGTAAGATTTGATCGTCTTTCGAAACACGCATTTAATTATTATTATTATTTGTCAGGCCAAAAGACGATTACAAAAATCATTGGCGCCCTAAACAGGGTTGGTGATAAGAGCTAAATCCAGAGGTAAAATGTTGGTTTGAACCCCCTGATAACCCCCCCCCCCCCCCCCCCCCTCTACCTACGCCACCACTGGTGGCCAGAATCAAACAACCAGAAATCAAATAAAAAAAGGCCTGAATCAAGACAAATAATTGGAATTTTCAAAAATCCTTTCAGGTTTTTGTCATAACCCACCTGTAGTGTCCGGGACATTCTTCTTAATTTGTCCAATACTTTCGTCGGATTGTATGTATTCACCCGGTATATCATTTTTAACAAACGAAAAATCGTCCACAATTTCTTCACTTGAAACTTCAGATGATTTTCTGTACCGCTTTTTTCGACTGAATGAAGTTCTTTGTTCTTCTAGCGAAGACAAGGTCTGAGAAGTTGACGATTCCGTTTGAGAACCCAATTTTTCTTCGTACAAAGTTTTTGCCCAGGGTCTCATCGTTTCGTGCAGTGCGGAGTCAAATTGTTCAGACTATAGATGAAACAAGTGATTGGATTTGTGTATAAAACGTAGTTGGTTGCTATAGCAACGGATCTACAAACGCCAGAGGGGATGAATCCAATGTGCTGTGCTCTAAAAAAGTACTGAATCCAATGAGCACACCTACTGGATATGTCTGACCGCAAAGTGATAAGTCATTCCATAATTTGCGGACCGAATTTAAACATAATTACATTTTTAAATAATGAGTCAAACCTGGATAAACAGTGATTCACGGAACTGGCATTATATTCCTGCTTTTATAGTTTTCCAGTCAATCCAGGTGTAATGCATATAGAAGTCCTGTTTATCCAGGCCTGACTATAATCTACTCGGGCAGAAATTAATCAACAAAATTGAGATCACAAGTTCGGACTTCAGCATTGCTGCTGACTAAGGTGTGAGATAGTCAGCATCAAGACAGTTCGATTTACAGTGATCCCCCAAGTTCTCACCTCGGTGGACGTTGCTCAACTTCAGTGACAGAACGAGAACAAGGAATTTTCTTTTAAATCAGTGAACGCGCGATCAGCTCAGTGGTTCAGCACTCACTTGCCATGCGGAATGTCCCGAGTTCGATATACTGTGTCATTTCTCGCCCATCAGAGGGCAGGCATAATACAGGATGGGCAAGCTACAACACAGACCACGTCCTGGATTAGGACGATGGTTTTACCCTCCATTCGCTGGGAATCCTACAAGCTACCCACATTAACCTCACCCAGCCTAGGGCCAGAAATGCCAGCCTCACATGTACGGAGGGAACAGAATTTTCTGATCCCTCCGTTACGCCACGGAGGCTGGCCTGTTTTATGGCTGTGAAATAAAAAGGCTGTGAAACACTTATCATTTAATTTAAAAAAAAAAATCGAACTTGTGATCTCCATTTTGTCAATTTCGCCCTCAAATGTTTATTAAAAAAAAAAAAAAAAAAAAAAAAAAAAAAAAAAAAAAAAA
Organism: Bactericera cockerelli; assembly: GCA_024516035.1. Lineage (NCBI taxonomy): Eukaryota > Metazoa > Arthropoda > Insecta > Hemiptera > Triozidae > Bactericera > Bactericera cockerelli. The sequence continues at coordinate 727,345 of CM044959.1, forward strand.
AAAAAAAAGGGAAAAAGGACATTGTAGTTTTGTAAGCGAAAGTCGCGCGAGGAACTTACCAAGGACGGCGATTTGTCAGGTGACGGGTACAAGTTCTTGAAATACTGACTGATGTCCTCGTACTGCTGATGCTGACCCACTTGGTTCAGCACCTCCTGGAAGAGGCGAAGGCTCGCCTCGTTGCTTCGGTCGAGTTCGTATTCCAGTTCGCTTCGGATGAGATCGTTGGCCCGGCAGGTTCTGTTGTGCAGAGTCTTCAGGATGTGGCGCTCGAAGAGGGCATAGTTTTGAGAGTCTGTGGAAGTAGAAGTACATTGAGACCCCTTAAACAAAAAGGTGTCTCTGATCTACTAACTCCGATATAGTAGTCTCGGAGATTGATACGAGAGAGTAAAAACAGCGTGCTCGGAAACATCTTTCTCTGGGAGTACTGCGGGAATGGATTGAAACTCTCCCGGAGAATGTTTAACCAACTTACTCGGAACCTATCCCGGATCTATGCCCGAGGTAATTCGGGACAAGATCCAAGCTAACTCGTCCCGAGTAATTGTTCTCGGAACATTCTCCGAACGAGATCCGGAACACTGTGGCAATACCGGAAATTGAAAGTAAAATTTGCAAAACATTTTCTAAATCGAGTGAATTCTGCAATTTGAATAAATTAATTAGTTTTCCTGAGATAATTAGTAAAACTCAAATACATAAGAGGTAAAGATATTTTATACAGTATTTTGAGAAACTACCGTCAATATTATGTGTAATCTCATTCCTAAGATAACTTCATAAGTAATTTCGCATCAGTGACTTCTGCTCATCCAAATAAGTGATTTAATAAAACGTGTTTTAAGTAATTTAAGTAATGGTCAATATGTCTGCAAACATAATATCTTTTTAAACTGGACCTAGCATTTAAAATAATTATCACCAAGATAAAGGCTAGAATAGCCGTCTTCAGTTAAAGAACGTGAAGAACTTGGTGCTCAATCAATAGATACTACTACTAAAATAATTATGATCTATGGAGGAAATCCACATGATATTTTCCACCTGTTTACATGTATTGTGCATCCAATCCAACATAGCTTTAACCTGAAGAAACCTATTCAAGCTGCCTCCCTCCTCAAACATATTGAACCTGACATGGGATAAGTGAAAGTGACTACAAATTGATGATTTACACATAATAATTATATCTAACAATTTCTGATAAAAGTCCAACAAGTTGACTCTTCTAAAGTTCCTACATCATAGTTTTAGGGTGTAACTAAAAAGAAATTTTTCTCTACTTTAAAAAGTTTACTGTTCTAAAGTGTACCAATTTCCATGCATTAATCATAAGTGAGTTTTACACTCCAATTAGTGGGGTAAGCAATATCTAAACAATATCTTACATTTTACATTGTTTTATAGTCAAACCAGGATATGTATGTGGAAATGCTGGAGATTAACCTGTTCCAGATATTCCACTTAATCAGAATCACACTCTTAACAGGTGTCTGACTGGGGGATTTTAAACAGGGAAAAGACCAGTGTTTTGCTAGACAACTATGAACAGAGAACTGACTAGCTAAAGGCTTTTTAATAGGTTCACATTATTGAAGATTTGACTATACTGTTCCATAATCAATAGATCCTGTGTTCAATTCACAGTTTTTTTTTTCTTTCAAACAGCAATTCTGTTCCCTTTAAAAATGAGGCATTCCTAGCCCTTATCAGGCTAAGTGAGGTTAATGTGGGTAGCTGGGACTATTCCCAGTAAATTCAATATACAACCCCCATTTTTATTTTAAATAAATAAATCTGTTCTCCGAAAATGTGAGGCTGGTATATCTAGCCCTACTCAGGCTGAGTGAGGTGAATGTGGGTATCTGGTACTGTTCCCATTAAATTCAGAATGAAATTCCCATCCTCACTATCTCAAATCAGGACAGGGGTTTTTCATGGACCAGCTATAACATAAAAAAAAAATATTGTAAGTTTAGAAGAAGTAAGTTTAGAAGAAGAAGTGTTGCAAATTTAGACAGTTTTTTTACTTGTAATAAGTACATTTTTTACTATAATGTGTTCATTAATTTTAATTTTTAAAACAGTAGCTTGTATTATTCAAGATTTGACTACTCCCCGTAATCTAAAGATTTTGGTTCATTTTTGTTGTTGTGAAACAGATAATTCTCCTTCTCTAGAAAATATGAGGCTGACATGTGTATACACAGCCTTTATCAGGCTGGGTGAGGTTAATGTGGCTACCTGGTACTATTCCCAGTAAATTCAGAATAAAATGGCCCAACCCAGGCTCGGTGAGCTTAATGTGGGTAACAGGTTTGTGAGTTTCCTGCAAATGAGGGTAAAACCTCGGTCATGATATGACTATGCAATTGAGGTTAAACCCACTTTAATCAAACAAAAAAAAAATCTGGAAGACTGTTCTTTTTTTTATGAATGCCATATTATAGTCAAAATTCTCTCTGGGTTCTATTTCCTAATTTCATCTTTAATAATCTCAACTTCTGTTCTGGTATTCTTTGTCTTCGGGCAGCCAGCTGCTGGGCAGGAAGATGGCATTTCAGCACATCTCTCTCTTAATTACCTATATGTATAATAGATTTAGATTAATTAAGTCCACTTGGCTTAATTTATCTGTTGATTCTATGTATTATATTCTGTTTGTTTCATGTTTTTGTTTGTTACATAATTTTGCTTTTAATTCTTTTACCATGAAAATGGAAAAATATAAAACTGAAAAACACAAATTGTCTTCTTATTTATTAATGTTAGCATTTCATCAACAGCTTTTCATCATTGTAGAACCAAATTGCCTTGAAATAGTATATTTTTCATCAAATCCAAATTAATTTTAAAAATTTCCTGTGAAATCACAATTTTCAATTTTTTCCGGGCAATGGCGGTGGTATGAAATTCAATATGGAGCCCCTTAATTATTAAGTAGGTATTCAATTTCCAAAACCTTGTAAAAATAAGCTTAATAAAATGCTCAGGGGGAGGAAATAGTAAGCTTATAAAAGTGTTTCTAAAATGTTAAGCCTTGTCAAAATAAGCTTTATAAAATGTTTGAATCTTGTCAAAATAAGTGTTTTTAAAATCTTTTTAAACACTTTCTGTGCCGTCTGGGTAGTCTGCTGTGACTAAAGATAGAGATACTTTTAAGATGTGAACTTATGTGATACTTTTATTTTCATATCAATTTTTTTCTAATGTTTCTAAATTGATTGCATAAATATATTGATACCTTAGATTCCTTGGGTCAAATAAGCATGGATTATCTCTATCAACTAGGGGTCAGAAATGGACCCTAACTGAGTTAGAACTGACTTAAACTCGAAAAATTAATATTAAAAATTGAATTCGTATCCAATGTCCTATACATATGTCCTAACTAAAGGGCGGGGTTATTGGTTATTGCCTATGGCAATCTCTTTATTCCAATTGTTCCTAGTCTCTTATTGGGATTTTTCATTCTTTAAGGTGTATTCTTCTTTTTTTTTTGTTTTGTTCTTAATTATTTTATTTTATATTTCACAATAAAAAAAATGTTCTATTATAAAAATGTGTCGTATTATTTTTAGGTGGTTTTACAGCTAAAATTCCCAGGGTATTTAAAACGGTCTGTGGTCTAGAAGAGACAGTTCCGAGAAGTTTCGGAGACAGTTCCGAGAAGTATCGGAGACAGTCCCCGAGAATGTTCTCGGAGACGGTTCCGAGAAGGCTCGGAGACGGTCCCCGAGAATGATCTCGGAGACAGTTCCCGAGACCGATATTGGAGCAATCTCGAGCACCAGCAATCGACGCTACGGTGCGGACGTAGACTGTCCCGCAGCAGTCTCCGAATGGTCTCCTAGGTGTCTCCGATATCATTTTTTGGGATCCGAGACAGGACGATACAATCTCGTTCCTAGATCTCGGAGATGGTTCCGAGACTGTTTTTTGTTTAAGGGGGAAGAGGGCATAGTTCTGAGAGTCTATGGAATTATTCATTTTTTATTTACATCTAAACGGGCGTATCCAGTACTAACTTTTAAAAACATTTTCTTCAACATACATTAGTACCTACCTATTATGTCTTATGTCTAAAAAAGGTAAAATTAAAGCTTTATTAAAAAGCTAAAACTAAAAACATTATATCTAAGTCTTATTCATACTAATAATAATAATTACTTAAAAGTATTGATGAAAAAGTTATATCATCAGAAGTGAAAGGAGTTAAAATAAAATTGAGAAGATGGCATAGTTTTGAGAGTTTGTCAGAAGATGGCATATTTTTTAAAGGCTGAGTAAGTATTGCGAAGATAGCATAGTTTTGAGAGTCTGTGGAAGTCTATTGAAAAAAATGGCATATTTTTGAGAGTCTGTGGAAGTCTATTGAGAAGAGAGAAGAAGGTATAGTTTTGAGAGTCTGTGGAAGTCTATTGAGAAGAGAGAAGAAGGTATAGTTTTGAGAGTCTGTGGAAGTCTATTGAGAAGAGAGAAGAAGGTATAGTTTTGAGAGTCTGTGGAAGTCTATTGAGAAGAGAGAAGAAGGTATAGTTTTGAGAGTCTGTGGAAGTCTATTGAGAAGAGAGAAGAAGGTATAGTTTTGAGAGTCTGTGGAAGTCTATTGAGAAGAGAGAAGAAGGTATAGTTTTGAGAGTCTGTGGAAGTCTATTGAGAAGAGAGAAGAAGGTATAGTTTTGAGAGTCTGTGGAAGTCTATTGAGAAGAGAGAAGAAGGTATAGTTTTGAGAGTCTGTGGAAGTCTATTGAGAAGAGAGAAGAAGGTATAGTTTTGAGAGTCTGTGGAAGTCTATTGAGAAGAGAGAAGAAGGTATAGTTTTGAGAGTCTGTGGAAGTATATTGAGTAGGATAGCATAGTTTCGAGAGTCTGGGGGGGGGGGGGTAGAAATATATTTGGAAGATGGCATAGTTTTGAGAGTCTGTAGAAATATATTTGGAAGATGGCATAGTTTTGAGAGTCTGTAGAAATATATTTGGAAAATGGCATAGTTTTGAGAGTCTGTGGAATTATATTGAGAAGATGGCATAGTTTCGAGAGTCTGTAGAAATATATTTGGAAGATAGCATGGTTTTGAGAGTCTAAGATGACATAGATATCAGCATTATCCTCGACTGGTGGTTACCTTCCACTAAAAAAAGTATTACTATTATTATTATTACCTAATTTCAGTTCTCTACGGGTGACCTGGCGTCTGAGTTGGTTCAGCACATCCCGCTTTTGTTTTGTTTTGTACTTTTTGTTCATTTTTGTCTATTCATCATCATAGGGTGGCGTCATCGTGAACGGTGGTAGCCAGACAGTGGAGGAATGACTCAGCACTTCTACCACTGTCTTTACAAGGAGGCTAATAATTGACAAGGGCCCCCAGAACCAAGCCAATGCTGGTCTACTCCCTGTTTATAGTCCCCCATTCAGACTGCTGGTCTACTCCCTGTTTATAGTCCCCCATTCAGACTGCTGGTCTACTCCCTGTTTATAGTCCCCCAGCTAGACTTTGTCTATTACTGATGTCAAATTCAACATTGCATATTATTACAAATTACCTAATTTCAGGTCTCCACGCGTGACCTGGCGTCTGAGTTGGTTCAGCACATCCCGCTCCAGAAGCGCGTCGTCCCTCGCCATCTTGCCCTCCAGCTCCTTGCCTATCTCCTGGTTGTTTCGGATCAGCTCGCGGAACATCTCGTTCACCAGCAGGGACAGCTCCTCCTCCCGTTTCGGCTTCTTGGAGTGCGAGGACTTGTAGGAGAGGATCTCGACGAACAGCGCTTCCTTCTTGCGTTTCCCTGAGAAAATAAAAATAAATACCATAGCCAAAGGCCTCAGATATTAATCTGATTTTGTACAAGAATGAGCATATACTATGTATTTATGTTGTGTGTAAATTTAATTGTACAAATAAAGGCTACATTACGTTACATTACTACAGCCAAACCTGTGGATAAAATAGAACCCAAGGGATAGAGCAAAAATTCTATTATAAAGAGGTTTCTAATATAGATAAATAAATAAATGTGTTTCTACTATGGGACTTTTATGTAACTTTAATGAATTATGGGACTTTTCCGTATTTTTAATGTCCTAATACAATGTTCTCCCTGATTCGTCTCTTTATGAGGTCGTCATTTTTTTTTAATTTGACGAGATTTAATTATATATTTTTTATTGATTGATTGATTGATTGATTGATTTATTTTCTTATTTACTATCCTTACCCTCTCTGAGTATCCTCATGTGCTCTCTCTCCTGTTCAATGTTCTCCCTCAGCCGCTTCTTCATCAGGTCGTCAAAGTAGCGCAGGTTCCTGTCCACCATGGCTAGGGAGGCTTTCTGCTCCTCTGGGGGGACCCGGGTCATCAGGAGTGCTCTCAGGTGTTCTACTGCGGGGTCAGTGCAGGATTCACATTCTGAGAATGAGATAGAACATCGAAGGCAAATTATAATAATAGTGACACTCTTTGGTGCAGGGTTTCCAAACATCCTCAAGCCACGGACCACTTTTGAATTTCATAATTTTCCACGGACCACTAGCACCACCACTTTTTGGACAAGTCTGGTGTCAGAAGATAGATACCTAACGTGTTCTACATAATAATATTATAAGCGAAATTGAAACACGTGATGTTAAGCCAAATTAAGAAAAGGTTAGCCGCCCCCACAAAAATAAATAAATGAAGGCCCGCCCCTTTACACGAAGCAGCGCTTACCATCTTCAAATGAATCGATGACGTCACAAATGCAAATGGATGTGAAATATTTCCACGCTTGAGGATCGTTGAGCAAATTCAGAATCAGTCGCTCATCGAAGACGTCTTTGTTGACGGGCCCTTTAGAACTGGAAAGAAAACATCGGAGCAAAAAAATCATTAGAGTTTAGCAACGTTTACCAGGTTACGACTTGGTAGGTGACCACTCGAAACCTCCTGATGCTCTACCCAGGTTAGGCGAGGTCAAGGTGGATGGTATCTGGTTTGAGCCGTTTGAGAAATTCAGAATCAGTCGTTATCTTGTGTTGAACCCGGTGTTGAAAGAACCGTCAAACAAAAAAAAATTGAAATCGGAGCAAATATTTTTTTTTTTTTTTTTTTTTTACAAAAACGAACATACCTACTTCCGATTTTTAATATTAGAAATTTCTCGGAAGTAATAGGTACATGGATAAAATATAATAAAAATTTTTAAACGTTTTAATCAAAATAATGGTGTAGGATCACCGATGTCAAGCAACGTCCAGCGAGGTGAAGACTTCGTGATGACTAGCATTCCGGCCCAACCCAGGCTTATATTCTACCACCTAACCCTTAGAGTCTTATTATTATGTGGTCACGAACTCAAATTAACGAGTAAAAATTCATGCACTGGGCGGGATTCGAACCAACGGATCCCTTCGCTGCCTGGATTACCAGACTAGCGCGTTAACCACTTGACTATCAGTGCACATCTACTATACTCACGTGGTGGGATAGTCGTACGGATGGTCATTGATATCGATCGCCCTCTTTCTCTCTTTGTCGGCATACTTCTCGCCGAATTTGTATTCCTCCGCGGGGAATCGACCCAGGTTGGGATCAAACCCCGTGGTCTCCAGGTTGAGAACTTCTTTGAGCTCGTCCAGAATAGCTTTCTTGCTTTTCGGGGGAGCGTCTTTTTGGTCATCTCTGAAAGAAAAAAATCGGATCGAGCAAAAAAAATATTTTCTTTTACAAAAATGAACACACTATTTCCGATTTCTAATGTTAGAAATATTGCGGAAGTAAAATTAGCGAGATTAGCGAAAAGATTGATTAGTGATTTAAGTTGCTTGATTAAAGATAAAGCTACGTGTAGCACGGTTAAAACTTGAATGGATGAACAACATTCAAATTTGAATATGTCTGAGTGGGCTATTCACGGCCCCACTCAGACAGGTAGTTAGTTGTGCCCTGGAACATCTTTTGCATTACTTCAGGGCATCTTTTCATCCATGCCATTCCGGAAACGGAAGAACTCGGTTAGAATTTTCCGCTCCGGTGGGGATTCGAACACGCAACCTCCGGGTCAGCAACCAATGCGCTTAACCACTGAGCCACAGAGGTCGGCTTTTGTTATTACAATGTGCCTTCGATGTGCTATCTCATTCTCAGAATGTGAATCTTGCCCCGACCCAGTAGTAGAACTCCTAGGGCGGAATTATTAGACGTTTTTGTAATACCTCTGTGGCGCTAAGTCACGGATTGCGTACTGTGTAAGATAGGGAAAACCGCCACTTACCAACGACTTAAGTTATTGATGTTGTCTATTAATTCCGCCCCTAAAGACCCGAGTGATATTATTTATTTTATCCTCTTTGGAAGCCAGCCTCCGTGGCGTAACGGTTGTGACTACTGCCCGTAGTCCAGAGATTCTGAGTTCGATTCCCGGTTGCAGCAGACTTTTCGCACAGAAAATTCTGTTCCCTCCGAACATGTGAAGCCATTCCGGCCCTAATACCCAGGCTAGGTAAGGTTGATGTGGGGAGCTGGTACGATTCCCAGCGAATGGAGGGTAAAACCCCCGTCCTGTCTAATACCTCAAGTCAGGACGTTAAAACCAAAATAGAATCAATGGACATGAAAGGAGCCTAGACATTGGATCTGGGCGTCCATAATTATAATCCTCTCACCACCATGATGTAGGTGTCAATACCTATCTGAAGGACACGAATGATTTTTTTTTACCTTGTTTATACTGCCGAGGTAAGACTGAAAAGTCCCTTTACTCCAGCAGTCAAACAGGTCTTATATATTTTATAGGATAAACATTTTACAATTTAATATATAAAAAAACCATGTTTATTTTAAAAAAAAGCTGAAAATTATTATTTTTACCTCTTTGGAAATGGTCTCTCATCGAGCATGTGAGACTTGACCAGCTCCTCGCCCCCGCATCGTATCTCGTAGGGACTGCTGCGCACGAAGAACTCCATCTGGTAATAGGGCGCGCTCTTCAGGATGTTCCGGAGCACCTGGCGCTCGTTGGCGGTGAGGAACCGGCGACAGATGGGCAGGTGCTTGGTGAGGAAGATGACCTTGATGGACTCCACGTCCCGGGGCGCCAGACTTGAAGGACATCCTGAGAGAACAGACGAGAAAGACATTGGCCGAGATTCGGATCAGTTCGGATTCGGATCAGTTCGGAGTCGAACTGATTCGGATCAGTTCGGATTCGGATCAGTTCGGACTCGAAACAGATTCGTACGGACATTGAAATGAAAAACTGATTGAGAAGTTACAATAAAACTTCTAATAAAAATTCATAATAAAATAATAATTCCTAATAAAAAGAAACATAAATGCATCAATCCCCTATCATCAAAGCCATGTACTTATTTAATGAGGCAAATCAGTAATGATTGTTCTCTCACGTCACTTATTGCTGTTATTTAGTGACACACAATATCTTGTGTGAATCGGGTAAGAGTGTAGACGTTAGTTAAAAAAAAAAACTTATATAATCACTTGTAATTATTATCAGTCTTATGCTTTTCAGTTAGTCACAGAACTAAATAAGGTTTGGGTGGAAGAGATTGCCTTAACCCGCGAGTGGTGTGCTGTATAGAAATTTTCTAACATTCGAATTGATTGGCACCTAAAAACCAGTTTAATCTGGTAGAATCAAGTAAAATTTTCGTTCCCTGAAGCTCCATTGGGGTTGGGTGGAAGAGATTGCCATAGGCAATAACCCCGCTCTTTAGTTAGGACTTGTGTAGGTATATATTTTGTTTATTTTTTTTTTTGTTCATATTATTTATATTTTCAATTTTTATATTTAATTTTTACCATTATTTGTCTGTATATATGTTCTACTAATAAAGAGTTTCTAAATAAATAAATAAAATAAATAACCCGCGAGTGGTGTGCTGTATAGAAATTTTCTAACATTCGAATTGATTGGCACGTAAAACCAGTTTAAGCTGGTATTAGAATCAAGTCAAATTTTCACTCTGTTAGGGTCCATTACCCCACAGTGCCCCACACACATGTTCATTTATTTATTTAGAAACTCTTTATTAGTAGAACATTTTTTTTGTTATCATATTTGTGTTAATCACTATCGTGATATCACAACTACTCAAACTCGCTTTACTAAATCTACGCTGATACCGGGACTTGAACCACCGACCTCCAGGTTACAAGTCCGCTGCCTTATCGATGAAGCTCGGTATTAGTAGAACATAATTATATACAGACAAATAATGGTAAAAATTAAATATAAAAATTGACAATAATAATAAAATAAACAAGAAAGAAAATAAATAAAATAGGTATATACATATGTCCTACACCATGTATTCTTATATTAAAAGAAGCAAACAAAAAAAAATTGAAATCGGAACAAAAAAAATAATATTGTTTTTACAAAAACAAACACAATACTTCCGATTTCTAATATTAGAAATTAATCGGAAGTAATATTTCAAAGCCAGCATCCGTGGCGTAACGGTTGTGACTACTGCCGCCCAGATATCCCGAGTTCGATCCCCGCTTGGAGCAGACTTTTCGAAATAAATTCTGTTCCCTTCAAACACGTGAGGCTGGCGTTTCCGGCCGTTCAAAGCCTTCTTTTTTTTTCTGGTACACCAAAAACATGAGAACCGCACATAGCATTACTTCCATGTTTTTGGGCTTCTTCTTATCATAAAAGAGATGTTTCCTGACTGATTTAAAAAAAACATCAATACAACAATAACTAAGCAATAACCGTACTCAGGCTGTTTGAGGTTAATGTGGGTAGCTGGTACAATTCCCAGCGAATGGAGGGTAAAACCCCCGTCCTGACTATCGAACTTTATCAGAACGTTAAAACCGAATAGAATCAACTGGTCACAAATGATCCAATTAGGTCGCAGTATTAATTGTAAGTGTTTCACCAAAAACCCTGCAACCAGGTCAGATAATAATAAAATATTTCAAATCAATACCTTTCTTGTGCCTATCACTCCCATGGTCTTCCAAAACAAAGTCGTTCCCTGCTCTATTACAAGTACAATCGATCTTGTTAAGGTTGGCTATGAACTTCAAGAATCGAACATCGTCTTGGATACAATAGCCAGCGGTTTCATCAGACATTTTCTTGGATTTTTCATCTGACATTTTCTTAGGTTTTTTCATCAGATATTTCCATTTCTTCTTCATCAGAAATTTCCTTGAGTGTTTTTTCAGATGTCTTTGTTTCTACATTATCAGAAATTTCTTTGGGTGTTTTGTCAGATGTCTTTGTTTCTACATTATCAGAAATTTCTTTGGGTATTTTGTCAGATGTCTTTGTTTCTATATTATCTTCTACTTCATCTGGTGTACTCTTTAGTTTGTCAGCAGGAGTTTCTTTTTCACCGTCATCAGCAATCTTTTGTTCGTCTGATTTTTCCTTTGGTTTCTCGATGAGTGTTTTGGATTTCTCATCCTCTTTCTTGTCTGCTTCAGACAAGACAGGAGGTTCTTTTAGACCTTCATCAGCATTCTTTTGTTCATCTGATTTTTCTTTTGGTTCCTCGATAAGTGTTTTGGATTTCTCAGCTCCTTTCTTGTCTGCTTCAGACAATAAAACCCCAGTAAGTTCAGCTTCAATATTAAATTCTGTTCCATCTTCCTTTTGATTTTCTGTATCTCTTTTTTCATCTCCTTTATGTTCCTCATCTGGAAGGGTGTCTTCTTTGAGTAATTCTTCATCTATGATAGCGTCTATTAACTGTTTGTCAATACTCATTGTTTTTGGTGTATTAGATTCTTCTGGTGTCGTTTTTATTTGGTCTGTTGTTATGATTTCAGGTTCAATATCCTATAAGAGATTAAGAAAATGAAGTTGTAGTTTTTCTAATATATCATAAGATTCCGTAGGAAATCAGAGTATTACAGTCAAACCTGGATATAAGAGAACTCAAGGGACGGGATTTTTTTTCTTATATCAAGGTTTCTCTTATAAAGAGGTTATTTTCCCTTATACAGAGGTAAATTGAACATTCATATATCCAGGTTCCACTATAATTATTAGATTCTACATAATATATTTTAGCAATAAAAAAAATACCAAGTTAATCTAAGAATTAAATAGGTAGATAATTATGTACTGTAAACCTAAAAGTTCAATACATGCATAGAGTTCCAGTGCCCGAGTATTTATTTCTTACCAGAGCTTCCTCAATATCTTCTGTAATTTGAAACTCGTTGGATATTTCAGGACTCTTTACATCAGAAGCGATTTCATCTTTGAGTCTCTTGGTGAAATCATCATCCAATTCCTCAGTGAATGGAATTTTATCTACAAGATCCTTCCTTTCATATTCACTATTTGCTAATATTGCTTTTAAAATATCAGTGAGATTGTCATCTTTTGCCTCATTGATTGTTATTGTATCAACATGATCATTTAATATTGTGGTTATATCAAAATAAAATTCATTTTGGTCTTCACTTGCTACATTGGAAGCTTCTTTCAATTTATCTTTACTCCTATCTAAATTTTCTTTCAAACTTTCAGTGAGATCCTCATAATTATCATCTTTTTCCTCATCTAATGGTATTCTATCTATATGATCATTCAAAATGGAATTTATAAGGAAATATTCTTCATTTTGTTCCGAATTTATTTCCATATCTTCTTCCTTTAATTTATCTTCACTCTTTGCTAACTTTTCTTTCAAACTATCAGTGAGATCGTCAAAATTATCATCCCTCACCTCATTGAATGGTATTCTACCTACATGCTCATTCATAATTGTATTTATGTCAGAATTTTCTTCTTTTTGTTCCACATTTATTTCCATATCTTCTTCCTTTAATTCATCTTCAGTCATTGCTAACATTTCTTTTAAACTAACAGTGAGATCGTCATAATTATCATCGATCACCTCATCGAATGGTATTCTACCTATAAAGTCATTCAAAACTGTGGTTACATCAAAATAAAGTTCTTTTTGGTCCTTATTTGTATCCAAATCTTCTTCCTTCCATCTGTAAATTTCTGATTCTTTAAATTCATTTAAAGTTGAGGTTTCCATATTCTCAAGTTTTGAAGTTGGACTAGGTTCCTCTTTCTTCTCTATTACTTGTTCTTCTTTTTCTTTAGTTTCTACATCTTTGTTTATTGGTAGAACTTCAATTTCAACTTTTGGAATAGGACTAGGTTCCTCTTTTTTCTGTATTCCTTGATCTTCTTTTACTATAGTTTCCACTTCTTTACTTTTAGGTGGAACATCAATTTCAGCTTTTGGAATAGGACTAGGTTCTTTTTTCTCCTCTATTACTTGTTCTTCTTTTTCTTTAGTTTTTACATCTTCAATTTTTGGTAGAACTTCAATTTCAGGTTTTGGAATAGGACTAGGAGGTTCCTCTTTCTTCTGTATTACTTTTTCTTCTTTTTCTTTAGTTTTTATATCTTCGTTTTTTGGTAGAACTTCAATTTCAACTTTCGGAATAGGACTAGGTTCCTCTTTCTTCTGTATTACTTGTTCTTCTTCTTCTTTAGCTGGCACATCTTTATTTTTTGGAACAATTTCAGCTTTTGGAATAGGTTCCTCTTTCTTTTGTATTTCTTTTTCTTCTTCTACTGTAGTTTTTATAGCTATTGGAATAGGACTAGACTCTTTTGTTTCATATTTTTCAGGTGTACTTTTTTCTTGGTCCAATTTTGCATCATCTTCTTTATTACTCTTTTTTTCTTCTTGTTTCTCTGTTGTTATAGAATCCTGTACCATTATACTGTACTTGTCATCAATGTCCCTATCTAATTCTTCCTGTAGATTCTTCTGATCTATATTAAAATTAACTTCTTCATTCTTTCCGTCTTTTCTATTGGTATTTTCTTCTTTCTCCTCATTTAAAGTTTCCGTTTCTGTAGCACTGTTTAATTTTTTATCGATAATTTCATCAAAATAATAGTCCAAATTTTCTTCATCCGTTTTCAAATCGTTATCTACTTGGTTTGTTTTTGAAGTATTTACTTCTTTACTTTTTGTTATTTCATGTATCAAGCTGTCATCAGCAAGTTCTTTTACATGTTCATTAATTAATAACATTTTGTCAATCTGCTCACTAAAAGTTTCAATCATGTCATTTAATTCGCCCGCTTCAACTTCATCAGTTTGTTTCTCATATTGATCAATTCCTTCATGTTGAGGTTGAATACTTCTGTCCAAAGTTATTTCATTTTTTAAAGAATCACTAAAATCATGATTGCTTACATTTTGAGAGACATTTTCAACAAGATTCCTTTGAACCTCTTCCGTAAATTCACTGTCGTCTTCTTGAATCTCACTATTATCAAGTTTTTTTACATCTTCATTTATTAATAACATTGCGTCAATCTGCTCGCTAAAAGTTTCAATCATGTCATTTAATTCGCCCACTTCAACTTCATCAGTTTGTTTCTCGTACTGATCAATTTCTTTATCGTGAGGTTGAATACGACTGTTTAAAGTTATTTCGTTTTTTAAAGAATCAGTAAATTCATGATTGCTTACATTTTTGGACACATTTTCAGCAACATTTCTTTGAACCTCTTCCGTAAGTTCACTTCCATGCTTATTGCTACTGTCGTCTTCTTGAATCTCACTATCATCAAGTTTTTTTACATGTTCATTAATTAATAAAATTGCCTCAATCTGCTCGCTAAAAGTTTCAATCATGTCATTTAATTCGCCCACTTCAACTTCATCAGTTTGTCTCTCGTACTGATCAATTTCTTTATCGTGAGGTTGAATACGACTGTCCAAGGTTATTTCATTTTTTAAAGAATCAGTAAAATCATGATTGCTTACATCTTTGGACACATTTTCAGCAACATTTCTTTGAACCTCGTTCGTTAGATCACTTCCATCCATTTCAGAATTTTTTCCATTTAATTCGCGCGCTTTAACATCATCAATTTCCTTATCATGCTTATCAATTTCTTTATCGTGAGGTTGAATTCGACTGTCCAAAGTTATTTCATTTTTCAAAGAATCAGTAAAATCATGATTGCTTACATCTTTGGACACATTTTCAGCAACATTCCTTTGAACCTCGTTCGTTAGATCACTTCCATCTATTTCAGAATTTTTTTCATTTAATTCGCGTGCTTTAACATCATCAATTTCTTTATCATGCTTATCAATTTCTTTATCATGAGGTTGAATTCGACTGTCCAAAGTTATTTCATTTTTTAAAGAATCAGTAAAATCATGATTGCTTACATTTTGAGAGACATTTTCAACGAGATTTCTTTGAACCTCCTCCGTAAGTTCACTTCCATGCTTATTGATATTGTTATCTAATTGAATCTCACTAATTTTCTTGTCGTTATTGATTTCATCTACCAAAGAATCAGCTGTTTCACTATCACTTCTTTGCACATAGATTTTAGAGAGACTTTTATGGTATTGGTGCTCTTTACTGGCATCAGGAACTTGTCTCAGTTGTTCATGGGCTTGCTCATCCAAGATTGTTTGGATGTCTTCTATTTCATTTGTTGATAAATCTTCAATAATGGTCACAGTTTTAGTGCTGTCCAAACTTTTTTTGGTGTTCTTCTTATGTGGTATATTGTCATATTGTTCGTGGACTGTTTTAGATAAATTTCCAATCACACTTTTAGGGCTGCCTAAATGCTTTTTTGTGTTTTTTTGATGATCACTTTTTTCGATGCTAGTAATGACTTCTTCAAAGATTTCGCTATAAACTTCGTTCAAAAGGTTAGTACCAGAATCCCCGCTAAATTCGTTATCAGTAGTGTTCATTTGTTCTTTGCTTTTTGACATGATATCAGTTTGAATCCCGAGGTCATTTATCTCGACACCCTCAAGTATTTAGTAATAACAACGAATAGTTTAAATAATTATTTTAACGACATAATAATACCTAGTAACATAAATCGAAAGTCTCACCTTATGAAGTCTGCTCCGGTGTGCACTAAAAATTACAGGTAAATTAGTCTGTTATTACAAAGAATTTTGTGAGGTAAGTGTCAGTGTAAATGATGTGTCTTCAACTTAAAAGTGTTTCTTCGCATCGCTATCAGCTTTGCTGCAGTTGTCCCTCGGGGAACGGCTAGAAATCCATTTGGTGGCCAGTAAATTTTTCACCATTTTCAATTCGTATTGCGTCGGCGTCAGTTGATCGTAAAGGAAAATCCCCCCAAAAACACCACTTCGTGGTTAAAAAAAGAAGAACGCCTCACTGAATAGAATGATTATAATTAGCTAAAAATAAATGATATCAAATTGAGAACACCTTTACCCCCTCTCTTTCTATTTCTCTGCACTCCTCTCTGAATTTATTCCTCTTATGTTTATCTTTCTTTATCCTTTCTAGGGGTCATCCCAAACTTGATTTCTCTTTAAATTTACTTGTTGAACGGCAATAAAAAATGCCGGTCGCAGTATGATTTTTCTGAACTTATTTGATTCGAATCGAGAAAATTACACCGCGACCGCCATTTTTTATTGCCGTTCAACAAGTAAATTTAAAGAGAAATCAAGTTTGGGATGACCCCTAGAAAGGATAAAGAAAGATAAACATAAGAGGAATAAATTCAGAGAGGAGTGCAGAGAAATAGAAAGAGAGGGGGTAAAGGTGTTCTCAATTTGATATCATTTATTTTTAGCTAATTATAATCATTCTATTCAGTGAGGCGTTCTTCTTTTTTTAACCACGAAGTGGTGTTTTTGGGGGGATATCAGTTCTTTTTGTACGAAAATATAGGTTCATACACTACTGAAACATTATGAATAACAAAAGTAAATAAGCTGGGAAAATGTGGATGTACCAAGTTGTCTCATATTCCATTTTTTTTTTTTTTTTTTAAGATATAGTTTTAGCATAAATATGTAATTTTTCTAAGGTCAATATATATTTGGATCTCCGATTCGGCCCCCTGAGTCCCCAAAGTGAGTAAATAATATATAAATTTGCAATCAGCCTATCAAGACCTTTTGATTCTATACTCCACATGATTAGGTTTATCTTTCAATGCTAAATAGACCTGGGAGCTCCCATGAGGGACACTAAAACACCTGGATTTACAAATGCCAAAGAAATTAATCTGTAATCACCATATCAAGGTGAGGTAATGAGTTCTCTCCCGTTGACCTTTTCTTACCCGAATTCTCTCCGGCTTGTTGCAGGGGTCACCACAAATATCTCTCACAGAAATAAGACCATGCTTTTTTACATTAGGTATTTAAGAAAATGAAAACTATAAAATTATTATTTTTATATAAGAATCGGCTTTTTGAAAGGAAATCTTCAAAATCTCTAACTAATGAAAGGCAATGCCTTGAGTGTATAGTAGTGTTAGGTAAAATACATAGAAGGCCATGCCTCAGGAATATAGTAGATTTAGGGATAATACATAGAAGGCAATGCCTTGGGTTTATAGTAGGGTTAGGTAAATATATAGAAGGCCATGCCTTGGGTTTATCATAGGGTTAGGAAAAATACATAGAAGGCCATGCCTCAGGTCTATATCAATGATGCCTATTAGGTGTTTCGATTATAATTTTTATGCTAGGCCTAAACTATGTAGGTATAAATTCAGGTAAAAATGCAAGCGACGGGAGACAATGCGGTGTTGATAAAACCATGAGTGGGAGAGAACTCGGTAGTGACGTCCCTTATCAATACCTCACGAGGTATGAGTGTACCCCGGACATGATGAACAGAGAAAAAAAACTGGCCTGAAGGGGATCGAAACCAAGTCATCGTGCGTGCAAGCTTTGTATGCTACCCATGATTGTCCAAAATCAATCTCGTAATGCCGCCACAGGTCATTGCCCAATTCTGCAACTACTATTTTTTCCTCGCGAGGGTAAGGGTGTCGTCATGAAGATCAAATATAAAGATCGGAAAAACAAAACAACGTTAAGCCCAAATTGAAAAAATAGAGCTATAAAATTTCGCCCCCGCCTGGATTCGAACCCGTGCTGACCGGGTGGCAGGTCGAGCATGCTACCAATAGACAAAGTTGTTTTCTGAAGAAACGAGGGCAGAAAATGAGCTAACTAAATTAATACTATTGGAAACTTAAACATTAAAATTTTGCACAGAGAGAGCGAGATCATCTCGAAAAATACATACTGGCCAAGATCTGATCACTAAGCTAAGGATTCGAAGGTACCTACCCGCCAAAGAAAATGAAAAGGCCACCAGGTGCCACCCAGTGGACCGGATGAAGAAATAAAATCAATAAATTTGGTATCTGCTCATCAAGATCTTTCATTTGATACCACTTAAGATTAGTATTATCCTTCAATTCCCGATTTGGGCTCCCAAAACCCGAGGCCGCCCGAATGGGCCGCCCGCTTATAATGTAGAATTTTTTTTTGGTCCGGGCTCATCTCCATTATATCTTGATCACTTTAGACACCTCACTTAATCTTCAGTGCCAAGTTAAAGACACGAAGTCGGGTCTCAAAGGATCCGTATGAAAAAAAAAAAACGGAAAAAAAAAAAAAAATTATGAATCTTTTCATGTCTTTCACGATTGTTGGGGGGTCTCGAAAATAGGGTTCCCGTTGGCCTAGGAAGTCAAACAAAGAGTCAAATCAATTTATTTTTCAACGTAGAGTCCATTTCTGCAATAAAAATTGCAATTTTTGAAATTCATGTTGAACTTTTCGCTGGCTGAAAGTACATGAAATGCATGGGAACTATGTTTTCCGTAACCTTACACTCTGCCGGGCTGTCTCTTTCTTTGTATAGGCGTTCTTCACACCTCGGCCGAGGTGTTTGATTCTCACTGTTCAATGACTTTTTGCTTTCCTTAGGCCGAAGCTACGATAGGAGCGTCAAGCGGTAAGCGGCGAGCGGCAAAATGAGAATTTGGAAATGCTTAGTAGGTCGCTACGATAAAAAAAATCGCTTGCCGCTCCTATCGTAGCTTCGGCCTTATCCTATAATAAGGAAAGTATTGTATTCGTCGAAAATTTGACTTACCCAGTTTTTTTTTTTTTTTTTTTTTTGGGTTTAACGTCGCTTTCAACTGCATGGTCATACCGCGAAGGGGATGTTGCCCTCCATTCGCAGGAAACTCACAAACCTGCTACCCATAGTAACCTCACTTAGCATGGGTTGGGCCGGAATGCTAGCATCTCGAAGTCTTCACCTCGCCGGACGTTGCTTAACTTTGTTGATCCTACGAGAACCGGTGCATTCAACGCGTCCATTCAGGATCCATTCCTGCCTGTTCAACGACTTTTTCGGGCAACTTCACTGGACATTAGGTTCAGCGACCTAATTAGATCTATAGTGAACAGTTGATTCAATTTGGTTTTTTACGTTCTGATTTGAGATAGATAGTAAGGATGGGGCTTTTACCCTCTTCATCCGATGATGTGAATCGTACCAGCTACCATAATAGGTTTACATTATCATACACGTAAGTGCAATAGCATTATTGCATTTGTTTAAATGAAAAGAAACCACACCCAGCCTGGATAGGGCCGGAAATGCCTCACGTGTTTGGATGGAACAGAATTTCCTTCGAAACTGGACAGTAGCAAATCGATCAAAATATTATACGTACGTAAAATTAAGGAATAAGTGGTTCCCACCCTGGGGACGATTGGGGGTTTTCGGGGAGATGATCGAACAAAGGCGACGATATACCTATAATTTAAGTAGTAGTGAGAACAATCACATTATCAGCAAAGCACAACCCACTGAGACATAAACAAACAAAATAATGCAAATGAACGAAAATTTATTGAACACAATACTGAATCCACCATACACTTCATAGATTCTCCACCAATTATGGCGAATGATTGAGACATAGCCCTAGATAGAATATGTAAAAACTATACCTACAATTTAATCAGCAGTAAAAACAAACACATTATCAGCAAAAACAGCCCACTGGAAGATAAACAAAACTGGATGATAACAAACAAACAAATGCAAATCAACTCAAATTTATTGAGCACAAAACTGAATCCATCATACACTTCATAGATTCTCCGCCAATTGTGAATAATGATATAGTTGTAGGCCTAGATAAAATGATAAAAAAACAGCTATATTTCCAGTAGGAGTGATGGAAGTCTAGAACCGAGCTATTAGCGATCTGAGGCTTGCTTGTTTATTGGTGCCCGAGCTACGAGAGGTTGGTCTAACGATTGCAAGGTTTGCGGTGCTGTCTGGTTTCTGGTGGAATCACTAGATCGATCCCAGTCCAGTCGGGAACCATGATTGCGCGCGTCAGGATCGATCGAGATTGACGATTGTTTGTCTTTTTTTTTAAATAGTAACGAATCGTTAACGAGTTATTGTTTTAATTAATTTTTTGACGTTTTTTAACTATTTTTGTTGATTCGTGAACGGTACTCTATGAATAGTTCAATATTGTTCCTTTCTTTTATGATTTATCTTTTTTAATGGAATTGTTGTAAATTGCGCATTTGTGACTAATAATTTCATTTTTTTTTTGTAATTTGATTGTTTTTTCCTAAACGTACTCTGATAACGATTGTGTTTGAAAGATAATTAAATTAGTTCATTTTGTATAAATTTCTTTACATCCCAATCGTTTTCGTTTAAAAAAGTGCCTAAAGTCGGTTATGACTATATTTGTTCTGTAAATCTTTCCGATTTTTCTTGACAATTTGACTAATCACCCACTGCTTTTCTGTACTTTTGAAATGTACTTTCTATATCTCGAATTTTATTACTGTGTTTTCCCATCTTGAAGATTTTATTCTAACTTTTTGTAATAATTGTAAACCATGTGTCTTTTAATATTTCTGAAAGATTTTATGCTAATGTACTTTCCAACATTTTAAGCCATTTCAATTTCTTTCCTTGATTTAACATTTGATTCAAATTAACAAGTAGATTTTTTCGTACTTTCTAAATTAAGTGTTTTTTTTAGTGTTTATTTATGTCGATTTATTTCTAACACTCATTCAGTATCGAGTGATTAATTTCATTAATTCTAGTAGTGTCTCTGTCTACCCAATTTTATATGTTTTTTTCCCACCAATTTGAAGATCTAATTCTTTGCTAGTGTGTCTCGTGCCATGGAATCTGGACTGTGTTGTGTCTTGCGCTACGATGACCAAATAGTCCCCGACTGCACCGGCGAATCCAGTTGGTCCAACCAGTCTTCGGCCAACAACAGCGGCAACTTAGTGGCCAACAATTTGGCGGGCAACAGTTTGATCGGTGGCGGCGGCGACAGTGGCCACCACAGTCTCAACAGCGTCAGTGTGAATAGCCTCAGTGGCAGCCACTACAGTGGTGGCAGCAACAATAACAACAATTGTGCCATTTTGGATTCTTGGCTTCAACAAATGCAGGTAAGGGCGATTTTCAGGCTTTTTTTTACAACAGCAACACTTGTCTGCTTTTTAGGACTAGGACAAACAATAACATTTGAGATTATTTATCGTGTGATAACTTTAGATACTATAAGGTATTCATAAGTATGAGATTAAAATTAAGGTTAGCCAGCGTCGATGGCATGTTGAATACACCGGTTCCCTTCAGAACACCGAAGTTAAGCGACATCCAGCGAGGTTAAGACTTGGATGGGTGACCATTCAAATTCTAATTCTCGTGACGCTGGCTTTTCCCGGCCCCACTCAGGCTGGGTGAGGTTAATGTGAGTAGCAGGTTTGTGAGTTTCCTGCGAATGGAGGGTAAAACCCCCGTCGTGATATGACCATGGCAGTTGAAAGCGACGTTAAACCCCACTTAAAAAAAAAAATTAAGGTTAATACCTGAGAGAGTTAGGTATATGTAATATTTATATAAAACTAGGACTTTTTTTTTTTTTTTTTAAAGAATCCTAGTTTTATAGATATAAATATATACCTAACATTACTTTGGATTTCTCTCCTGAGAGAGGAATAAGACAATAATATATTATAAAAGAGATTTGATCGGTTGTAGTCTTACTTATTTTTAGTCTAATATTTCGACGAGATCTGGTTGGTGATCCGGAGTTTTGCGAGTTCGCATCCCGGCCGGAGTGAAAAATTCTGACCAATTTTTTTCGTTTCTGGAATGGCATGGATGGAAAGGTAAAGTTCTCTGAAGTAATGCGAAAGCGGTTCCAGGGCATAACTACCTTTCTAAAAACAAAAATCGGATAGGAATTACCTACTGAGGTTAGAAATATTATGTCTAAACGCAAGAAAGATGATGATTAATTGGATGAGGGCTGGCTGTGCTGACCGAAAGTGTTTCTGACAGTAACCAATATGCTGTCGGAAATATATTCCTGTCGAATAAGCACAGGTATTACGTATTACAATGTGATAGATATTAGATACCCCTTTAAAATTTAGCATAAGAGCCGTTTCTCAAAATTGCTACATTATTTATTAAGTCTTTACGTCTGAAAAGGTAGATAAAAAGAGGCATATTTTTTTAATTGCTAACTTAGGAAAAATTGTTCGTGAAGAAATGTCGATGAAAATTAGTTACTTGCGTAAAATAATCTATTTTTTGTTTCCACAAAAGTACCTTTGATTTTGTTTTTTTCGAAAGAGACTCTAAGTCTAGGCAGGTAACTTCACAAAATCGGATTACACTCAATTCTTGAGAAACCCCAAAAGACAATAGGAGCAACGAAATATTAAAAAAATAATAAATCTGACCAGACATTGTGTCTGTTCTTGGTAGGGCAGCTTAAGACTACCTTGCCAACAGTTTCAGGTACAACAGAGGTCATTTTTCTAATTACCTCATGGGTTTTGCGAAGTATTTGCAAAACAAAAGGGCTGACAATATGACCTGGTGAAAGTACCCGAAATAAATTCTCACGTTCCTGTGAAGAATTTTCAAGACCAAGGCAATTGTTGTCTTTGTGGAGTAGTATCTTAGGAGTGTCTTTAATCTTTTTGATGCACTTGCTTCTTTTTTTTTCTTTTTTTTTCTTTACTTCGTCTTCTTCTTCTTTTACTTTGCCTTTTCCCAAGCCTCCTTGGAGTGTTTCTTTTTCGATGATAATTGTGTTTATTCTTTTCTGTTCATGATAGTTGATAGATACTTAGATCAAGCAAAACGCTTGTTAGTTTTGCAACGCCAAGAAAAACAAAACAAGCGTGTATACTTACGCTAAATCTAGTTCGTATGTATTTTCTTTTGTAATTTTTACCTTCTTGGACAAAACTTTTTAATTTTATTTTGCTTCATATTCGTGTTTGCCTCGTCGAATAGAGGATGACTAGTTTTTATTGAACCTTTTTCTGATTATATGGTACCGTGCACTGGTAGTGAAGTGGTTAACACACTAGTCTGGTAGTGTAGGGATCCATTGGTTCGAAATCTTGAGTTTGTTTATCATCCCAATCATCATAACGATGCATCACATATTCCAGAAATGTGGGATAACTCTAATTAATCAAAGCTTGTGCTTCAAATCCATCGAATATACTCTAATTAAAAAAACTTTTAGCTTCAATTACTGAAAATTAACTTTTTGTCACTTATACCCCTTGGCTTCTGACCCCCTCAATTGTGTACGAGCTAGAACTTGAGAAAATCCTCTCTTTTTCTTTTGTGTCTGGAATGCCGCAGTCCCGCAGCTCCTTAGCACATGCCGCGCCTGATTCTGATCATCATACTTGCTATCTATATCATAGATGGTGTATAATTGCTAGGAATTGTCTCATTTCGATGGACAATTCGAAGATACCTAGAAAGCACCCTTGAATGGGAAACAAAGAATTTTGAGCCCCGAATTCCTCCAAAAGTCACGTTCGGATGATTTCGATACCTTTTCAGACATCAAGTCTCCCACGATTTTCATGACTTTTTCACTACGAGGAAGAAATTGGCTTTTACATTTTGTCGAATAAAAATATTCATTGCTAATGGAGTTGGTGGAATTCCAAGAATGTCTTCAATATTGTTGAGAATCTCTTGTAGTTTATTTTTAAAGATGAGTGTTTTACAGCCGTTTTTATTTCGTATCCATGAAACAGGAGCTACTGTAGACGCTTGTGGTCTGTGTCGTAGCCTACCTATCCCATAGTATGCCTCCTCTCTCATGGGCGAGAAGTTAAAACGTTGTTGTCCAAGATTGATGTCCAGATTTAGAGCTAAGTGTCCGTGTACTGGTAGTCAAGTGGTTAACGCGCTAGTCTGGAAATCCAGGTAGCGTTGGGATTCGTTGGTTCAAATCCCACCCAGTGCATGAATTTTACCTCATTTATTTGAGAATATGACGACATTAGAATAAGACTCTGAGGATTAGTTGATAGAAAATGCTTTGAGCATTAAACTCGCCTGGTGGTTACCTTCCACTAAAGAGTGTTGTTATTATTATTACTATACAAACATCGAACACGTGTATATAAAATCAGGAAAAGCCTAGCAATTGTCAACATAACTATTATTGCACAGGCAGTTTTAACCATTTATGTTTAAAAATATCATTTTTCACCCGCTAGGTAATATTCTCGTAATTAGATATTTTCCTTTATGACTGTACTAGTTTTTCCTTAAAATGATGGAAATTTATCTAAAATCATATTTTCCGGATATTTAGAGCAGTCGTTTTCCAAGACTCACAAAAGGATTATTTTTTTTTTACATAACCGGAAAATGGTTTCTTCACACCGACGGATTTGTAACCTGGAGGTCGGTGGTTCAAGTTCAAGTTTTTTTTCTTTCAAGTTATCATATTTGTGTTAATCACTTTCGTGATGCCACAACTACTCAAACTAGCTTTACTAAATCTTTGCTGAACTAGGGACTTGAACCATTGATCTCCGATTACAAGTCCGCCGCATAATCGATCAAGCTACTGAGGTCGGTCAATGTGTTCTTATTAATAATAACATTAATAACACTCTTCTGTGGAAGGTAACCGCCAGGCGGGGATAATGCTCAGAGCATTTTCTACCACCTAACCGTCAAAGTCTTATTAATATGTGGTCACATACTCCAATGAATGAGGAAAAATTCATGCACTGGGTGGGATTCGAACCAACAGATCCCTACGCTACCTGGATTACCAGACTGGCGCGTTAACCACTTGACTAGCAGTGACACAAATATTATGAGCCTAATGTTACAAGGCTCATAATATTTTGCTAGCGAGCCAAGCGTTGATGGCACGTTGAAAACACCAGTTCTCGTTCTGTCTCTGAAGTTAAGCAACGTCCATGGAGGTTAGGATTTGATTGGGTGATGTTGCAACCTCAAAGTTCTCTTGGTTTTATCAAAAAGGACTGACCGGTACTGTTTCATTTTGAATGGCAATTGTATTAGCCGACATTCAAGATCGGAATGTGTCTGATTCTTTTTTTCTCCATCAGATTGTTTCTGATTATCCTCTTCTGAATTAGGGAATTCACTCAGACAGGTAAGAGCGCGGTAGACAGGTTGTCAGGTATTGTCATCACGCAATCAGACAACATGTCTATATTACCTAGATCTGGTCCGATAGTTCTGGGTTGAGATCATGCAATGATCGTCGAGCCTTGTATGAGCACTGGTAGTTAAGTGCTTAACGCGCTTGTCTGGTAATCCAGGTAGCGTAGGGATCTGATGGTTCGAATCCCTCCCATTGCATGACTTTTTCCGCACTAATGTGAGTTTGTGACCACATAATAATAAGACTCTGAGGGTTAGGTGGTAGAAAATGCCGTGAGCATTGACCACGTCTGGTGGTTACCTTCCACTAATTTTTTTATTAATATTATGAGCGCATGGTTAACTTGGATACTCGCTTGCCATGCGGAATGTAAAGGCTTATCATTATTGTAACAAGAAAAGTGAAGATGGGTAATAATAAATAAATCATGTTCTATTTTACAACAAAAAAAAAAAAAAAAAAAAAAAAAAAACAAAAAAAACAGAGGACCCATCCTAAGCCATTTTTATTTGGCTTCTGAGATGCTTCGAAGTGACAGAAAAGTGAAGATAGATGATAATAATAATAAATAAATCATTTGTTTTATTTTTTTTTTTTGTATACAGAGGACCCATCCTATAAGCCATTTTTATTCTGCTTCTACAATTTTGCTCAACTCCAAAGACAAAAAAAAAGATGCTTCGAAGAGTAAGCTAATCTTATGACATTCCTTCTGATTTAATGATGTGAAAATAGATTGATAAGCAAAAAATTCACTAGATCAATACAGAACTAGGAACTCATTGAAAATACCTATACGATATCTTCCAATATTTGGAGCTTATCTGTATTTGCTGTGTAGGTACATGTAACAAGTGTAACATGATGTAACAATTTTATTACATATTACTATGTACTGAAATAGGCCTATGTGTTTCAGTAAAAACAATAAATTGTATATCTGTTTATACTGTGTACCTAAGAAGTATAGTTATCTCTACATTGGTTTGTGACCACATATATGACCAAGAAATAGACTTTGTGACCACATCATAATAAGATTAATAAGGCTCTGAGGGTTTGGTGGTAGAAAATGCTTTGAGCATTAAGTTATGATATTTGTGTTAATCACTTTCGTGATATTACAACTACTCAAACTCGCTTTACTAAATCTACGCTGAACCCGGGACTCGAGCCACCGACCTCCAGGTTACAAGTAAATTGCCTTATCGATCAAGCTACTGAGCTCGGTGTGAAGAAACAGTTTTCCGGTTATGTAAAAAAAAAATCCTTTTGTGAGTCTTAGAAAACGAGCATTTAACTCTAAAGAGTATTATTATCGGTACATACCCATATTATCTATATTACTTAATAAAAATAATGTTTATAATTCATATATTATACATATTTTTGTCTTTTGCGTATTCCTTTATAAGTATACTTGTACAAATGTACCTACAATATATATGTTTATTTTACTGTATACTGGTGTACATTTGTACAAGATATGTATAGTTATGTACAACCCTATATTATTTATATTATCGATGTATTATGTTATATACTTATACACATATATCATAAAACTAACTAAAGATAGCACTAGTTAGACAAAGCCGTTATTTGCCTGTTTCTCATTATAACTCTTCGATTCCTTATGAAATTTATCAGTAGTAAATAATAATAATAATAATATCGCCTTATTTATACTGTCCGAGTCGGACTATTAAGTCCCATTATTCCAGCAGTAAGCCCAAGACGTAAGTGGTAAATATCCCAAATGAGAGGATAACTTGTCATGTCCCGGCTGGGTGTTGAACCCGCGACCTCTGGAGTCTTTGGATTCACAGAGTGCCGCCTTTACCACTGAGCTACCGGGACAGACACATAGTAAAAAATAAATAAGTTCGAGCCTTCTTGTGAATGTAAAAATACAATAGAATGTAAAAATACACCAACCTTAGTAGCTTCATCGATAAGGCTGCGGACTTGTAACCCGGAGGTCCGTGGCTCAAGTCCCGGTTTCAGCGTGGAATTAGTAAAGCGAGTTTGACTAGTTGTGATTATCACAAATATGATAATTTAACTTATTAGGTACCTAACTGATAGTAAATACGAAAAAAATGAAATCGGAGCAAAAATGTATTATTATTTTGTAAAATATACGAATACAATACTTCCGATTTCTAAATTATTATTATGAAATTTGAACAAAAGTTCTATCCAAACTGTGTTAAAACAAACCAAGATGGTTGATTTCAAGGGACAGGTTCGATGCATTACAAGTTCTCAATTTATTATTACTCCATGAATATTACCATGCAGTTAGTTACACCCAAAATAAAAAAAACAACAAAAAAACAAACTAAAAAAGATGCCATGAAGACTACGACGTTATACCCAAATTGAAAAAAAGTAAAAGAGACGATAATGGACATTAAGAAAAAAGAGAAAAACAAAAATGCAGTTGAAAACGATATCAAAAACCAAATTCTCTTTAAAAAAATGAAACTAAAAATAAAGAAGAAAAAACAGAAATATTATAGGTAGTTGAAAACGATGTTAAATCTTTTTTTTTTTTTTTTTTTTTTACAAAAACGAACACAAAAAATAAGATAAAAATTAAAAAAAGAGACCCAAACAGGACGGTAGGACCGAAGAGACCAATCAATCCAGACATATTGTCTCTACTATTCCTGGAACCGCATTCAGCCTGATTTCCATGTAATAGATACTAAAATATTCTTCTCACACAGGGTGATCACTGATCATTAAGTCCTGCAACAGCATCTTTTTCTAAAATATCCTTTCTATACAGTGTATAAGAATAATATTTATATATAAATATTCTTCTGTTCATAAAATACTGCAACGGATGAAAGGTTTTTGAACGATTTTAAGATGAATACATATACTTCTTCTTTGCCTTTTTCCAAACATACCTAGGGTCGGTACTGCCCAACCTCTTTAGTTGGGCACTACCGACAGTACCGTTGAGGTTGGTTGGTTCCGGTGGCACTGGCCTTCTTAAGGGCGCCTAGGATTTGTGTTATTGGCTTTCGGCCTGACAGGTCTGGTTCCTTTTCAATGTCCTCCAGTGAGACAATGTTGCTGCACTTTATGAACACACTATACATATAATAGTCTATACCTACCTACCTGTAGATAGCAAACTTGCCTGAAAAAAAACTCTGAGCTCTCTATGAGACCATGCATATACCTGGGGCAGAATGTTGTTGATTGATAAAACTATCCCATACGAGAGAGAGAGTGTATGAATGGAATACTAATTATCGCTGAAATGAACAACGTTACAGCGGATAGCGAGGTACATGGGGTTCACAACAACGGTAGAGGAATAGATAAGTAACATGACAAAAAATAGTAACATGACAAAAAATAGTAGCATGACAAAAAATAGTAACATGACAAAAAATAGTAGCATGACAAAAAATAGCAACATCACAAAAAATAGTAACATGACAAAATATAGTAGCATGACAAAAAATAGTAACATGAACGAGATAAATGACATAAAATATCCTCCAGTTTTTGGTTGAATCTCAACTAAAAATGTCTATTAAATCTCATATTTTTAGTGTATATAACATTAAATACAATACTTTAATTATTATAGGATAAGGGAAGTAAAAAATGTTCCCACACCATAAACATAAGGAAAATAATAAGGCAATAGGTGAGTTCGGTGCGAAGATTACCCGCACCTTTTTCGCATGTATGAATTCGGTGCCGCCGAAAAAAGGTGATGTATGAGTTCGGTGCGGTCCTAATGACTTATAAATTGATTGTTTTTTTATAATGTACTCTGTTGCTTGTTAACATTCATCCTGCTGTTATTAAGTTAGTAGATTATGTTGTAGACAGTTACATTCAGCAAGGCTGTCCATTTCCTCCTTGAAGGCCATGCCTAGGGTTAATAGTAGGGTTAGGTAAAATACAATGAAGGCCATGCCTTGGGTTTTTAGTAGGGTTAGGTAAAATACAATGAAGGCCATGCCTTGGGTTTATAGTAGGGTTAGGTAAAATACAATGAAGGCCATGCCTTGGGTTTATAGTAGGGTTAGGTAAAATACAATGAAGGCCATGTCTCGGTTTATTAATTGAAGGCCATGCCTATAAGGAAAAAAATACTATAATTACCTGATCATCAGGGCAAGTACCAGGGCACCGAATTCATACATATGACCTTTTTTAGGCGGCACCGAATTCATACATGACCTTTTTTAGGCGGCACCGAACTCATACATTTTTTTATTTTCCGCACCGAACTCATACGTAGCCAATAATAATCATAATTAGAAAACTAGTGATGAAGAAGAAAAAAAAAAAATACTAATGGTTGGAAAAAGGGCTTTAAAAAAAAGATGTTCTTAGTTATAGCAATATCAATGTATAGCAATAGCAATAATAATGATAATAATACATTCGAACCAGAATGTAAGAGAAACCTAGATAAGTATGTATGTATAAGAGAAAAATTTCCAGGTCAAATTTACCACCTTAAAGGGGATAAGAAAATCATTATAAGAGAAACTTGATATATAAGGAAAAACGATCCCTTGAGCTCTCTTAAATACCAGATTCGGCTCTATTTTGCTAAATAGCCTCCTAGTATTTTTCTAAAGAAAATCTTTGTTCCAAGTAAAAAATACCCGTGAGTCATAGGAAAAGTACTACATAAATTACATGATATTATGCAATAAATATCATTCATGAGGTATTTTTCGCCATATGTGTGATTATTATTATTATTACGGTAAACTCAACAGTATACAGTATGTTTCAGAAAAGGTGGCCACCCCCTCGTAACTTTTGAACGCGACGGAATTTTTCAATTCTGTAAAGTCCTAGGTAGAGGAAGTGCCCTATGGCCCATCCTGTGGTCATATTTATTTTTGGCCCCGGTCGGCCCTTCCGTCTTTTAGGCCATATTTTTTCATTTTTCTCGCGAATTTTAAATGGAATGCTATTTTTTTTATTCCTGTTAATTAAAGTCCAAGTTAGGCTGAGTATAATGAGTTTTTAAAATTTTCAAAAACCTTATCAGGGGTGGAGCTAGTAGGGTGCAAGTTTCAAAATTGTTACACCCTGTATTTCAGCGTTAGTTAGATTTTTTAGTACTTTTTTTATGTTCATAGGTTCAAAATGTTGTTTTACACCATATGAAATCAAAAAAATATTCTTGTTTACTTCTAATCAGGGTCATAGTAAGGTTTTTGTAAAAGTACTTTTTTTCTCACGTCAATTTTTCCGTAAATTAATGGTGTTCTCGAAATTGGCATTTTTAGAGGTGAAAGTCTGCAGTGACATATGTTTTTTATGCTTGAAATCGAAAGAAAACTTAACGGAGAAGCGATTAAAATCTTAAAAAAAGCCATTTAACCTGCTAGTTTTTTCACGACAGTGTCCGGTAAAGTGGGTGAAGTTCGTATTGGATTTTTTTGTTGTTGAGGAAACACAATTGGCATAGAAAATAAATAATATCTAATAAGGGAATAATACTTCAATTAACATAACTAAAATTAAATGAAGATTATTTCTTCTAAATCAGTGCCGGATATTTTTTTCTCTCTCTCTCTCTCTCTCTCTTTCTTTCTCTCTCTCTCTCTCTCTCTCTCTCTCTCTCTCTCTCTCTCTCCTCTCTTCGCCTCTTTAAAATAATTGAATTGGTTTAATTTTCACCCTCAAGAGTTTGGTACTTGACCTGGTATTTTTTTCTCTTAAATTTCGAGATAATTAGATTTTTATTTAGAGACCTGGTATTCATTACTAGCAACACCAGTATAATTTTTTTTAAATTTGGGTTTAATATCGCGTTTCAACTGCATGGTCATATCATAACGGGGGTGTTACATTCCATTCGCAAGAAACTCACCAACCTCCTAAACACATTTATCTCACCCAGCCTGGGTTAGGCCGGAATGCCAGCATCACGAAGTCTTCTCCTCGCTGGACGTTGCTTAACTTCGGTGATTCTACAAGAATCGTTGCATTCAAAGCGCCATCGGACTGATTCCAGAATTATTGACAATGTGTTTTCTACAGATTTTACCAACTTACCAACTAAAATTGTCTCAAGAGGGGACCCCTAGGCCGACTTTAGAAGCAGCATTATCCGATAATTATTTTTGATACAACTTGAACTTTGAAAAGTGAAAAAAAAGAGAAAAAAAAAAAATATCCGGCACTGATTTAGAAGAAATAATTTTCATTTAATTTCGCATTTAGTTATCTTTATTGAAGTAATATTCCCTTATTAGATATTATTTATTTTCTATGCCAATTGTGTTTCATCAACAAAAAAAAAAATCCAATACGAAATTCACCCACTTTACCGGACACTGTCGTGAAAAAACTAGCAGGTTAAATGGCTTTTTTTAAGATTTTAATCGCTTCTCCGTTAAGTTTTCTTTCGATTTCAAGCATAAAAAACATATGTCACTGCAGACTTTCACCTCTAAAAATGCCAATTTCGAGAACCCCATTAATTTACGGAAAAATTGACGTGAGAAAAAAAGTACTTTTACAAAAACCTTACTATGACCCTGATTAGAAGTAAACAAGAATATTTTTTTGATTTCATATGGTCTAAAACAACATTTTGAACCTATGAACATAAGAAAAGTACTAAAAAATCTAACTAACGCTGAAATACAGGGTGTAACAATTTTGAAACTTGCACCCTACTAGCTCCACCCCTGATAAGGTTTTTGAAAATTTTAAAAACTCATTATACTCAGCCTAACTTGGACTTTAATTAACAGGAATAAAAAATATAGCATTCTATTTAAAATTCGCGAGAAAAATGAAAAAATATGGCCTAAAAGACGGAAGGGCCGACCGGGGCCAAAAATAAATATGACCACAGGATGGGCCATAGGGCACTTCCTATACCTAGGACTTTACAGAATTGAAAAATTCCGTCGCGTTCAAAAGTTACGAGGGGGTGGCCACCTTTTCTGAAACATACTGTATACCTGCTATAATGTATAAAAAGAGGAACTAGGTATATTCTGTAAATACCATTTACAAATAGGATGTGCTGTCACTAAGGTACAGTATATAGATATAATGTACAATAGTGCATTGTAGGTACAAAATAATACATAAGTCGTATTCGACTGTATTTTGCTAAACAGCCCAGTATTTTTCTAAGGAAAATCTTTGTTCCAAGTAAAATTGACGTGCACTGGTAGTCAAGTGTTTTCAATTTTTTTCATATTTTCTTCATATTCATTTTTTCTGTCGATCCGTCGGTCTGTTAAAAATATTCTTTGTAACGTGCAAGTCTCGGAAACCTCTCAACCGTTTTTGATGAAATTTTGTGCTGTAGATGGTCCCATTTTAAATTCATCAACTTCGCACTAGCGGTTCTGGGTGAAAGAGACCATGCGCTTGACCACTCACTTTTTACTTAAACGCTTTTATCTCGTGAACGGTACACCCGATTTTGATGTAGTTTTGAATGTATATGCATATTATCGTTTTACTTTTGGCTATGGCAATCTCTTCCACCCTCTTCCACCCAACATTATCAACCGTGATATTGTCTTCAGTAAAGTAATTATCATTAGCAATAGTTTCATTTATCATAATGTCTATGTCATCAACATTACCATCCATGAACATTATCAACATTAATGACATTATTGAAGACAATATCGCGTTGATTGGGTCAGGATGTTGCATCACAGATATCTGCTGTATGCTGGTGTGCCAATGTCAAACGTACTTCCGATGAGGAGAATCTCTGTGAAAGCAAAACCATTGCTCGGAATATCATTTCATTTGAGTGCAAAAATAGGTCATTCAATGTGAACTACATATTTTTGTAGTATTTCACAGTCTTATTTTATTTCGTTTTTTATAGTAAAACAGGAGCTACTGTTAGACGCTTGCGTGGTCTGTATTGTAGCATACCCATTCCGTAGTATGGTTCCCTTCTAATGGGCGAGAAGTGACACAAAACTTCCCATTTAGGTAATACATCAAGTAGCGTGTTTGATGGTGCACTGGTAGTCCAGTGGTTATCGCGCTAGTCTGGTTACCCAAGTCTACAGTACTTGGAATTCGTTGGTTCGAATCCCACCCAGTACATAAATTTGAGTTTGTGACTTTATAGTAAGACTATGAGGGTTAGGTAGTAGAAAATGCTTTCTGCATCAACCTTGCCTGGTAGTTACCTTCCACTAAAGAGTGTTATTAGTATTATTAATTTCTGTGAACTAGATTTTCCTTTTTTATGAACATATATTTATAGAGAGGTCTATAACATTGAGTCTTTACCGAGATTTTCCTTTTAATTCTAAAATAATTCAGGGTCTATTATAGTAAACGTCTACTCCAAGACATAAAACATGTCTTGAACTTGCATACAGCTTATGGTGTTGAATACAGAACAATAGCTGTATGCAATTAGGTGGGATGCATGTTGACTCAGTCATACAAGAGACATAACTCTACTCCTACAGGGTACTAAACTATTAAAGTCTACTCCTAATAATAATAATAACAACAACAACAAAACTCTTTTTTTTAAGTGGGGTTTAACGTCGCTTTCAACTGCCATGGTCATATCACGACGGGGGTTTTACCCTCCATTCGCAGGAAACTCACAAACCTGCTACTCACATTGACCTCACCCAGCCTGAGTGGGGCCGGGAAAAGCCAGCGTCACGAGAATTAGAATTTGAATGGTCACCCATCCAAGTCTTAACCTCGCTGGATGTCGGTTAACTTCGGTGTTCTGAAGGGAACCGGTGTATTCAACATGCCATCGACGCTGGCACAAAACTCTTTAGTGGATGGAAGTTAACCACCAGGCGAGGACGGAAGCGGGACTTGGACCATCGACCTCCAGGTTACAAGTACGCCGTATTATCGATCAAGCTACTGAGGTCGGTCAATGTGTTCTTATTAATAATAATACTATTCAGTGGAAGGTAACCACCAGGCGAGGTTAAGGCTCAAAGCATTTTCTACCACCTAACCCTCAGAGTCTTATTATTATTTGGTCAGAAACTCAAATAAATGATGAATAATTCATGCACTGGGTGGGATTCGAACTAACGGAGTCCTACGCTACCTGGATTACCAGACTAGCGCGTTAACCACTTGACTACCCGAAATTAGAGTATGTGTGAAGATAACTATAATTGCGCCACTGGTCGCTGTTTCACATCAAAGCAGCTAATCATTCTCACGAGTCACCAATGGACCCCGAACACGAACACCCAAGTACAGATTCAAAAAAATTTCTGTCCTGCTGGGGATCGAACCCAGGTCACCATGCGAGCAATGCCTAGCGGGCTAACTCACTCCGCGCGCTAACTCAGTAGAATACTAGAAGAATCTAGACCACTTCTGTAAAAGCTTTAAAGCCAATTTCGAACAAACAAGTAATCTAAATGCACATACAGTCATACAATGTTAAAATACATACCAGGGGCTCGTTTCATAAAAAAAACTTTACACTTCATGACTCAGCACTTGTACCACTGATGTCTTTACAAGGAGGCAAATAATTGACAAGGGCCCCCAGAACCAAGCCAATGCTGGTCTACTTCCTGTTTATAGTCCCCAAGCCAGACAAATGAAATTAAAAAAAAAAAAATTATAAATTTAATTCATTTTTCTGTCTTTCAGTTTTCTCTTAATTATTCATTCAAATAAATAATAAGCACTAGTAGAAATGCAAGAAAATGTGTGGCAGTTCACTTGACAGAATGACTTTGAAAATCAATTCATAAAGTTTCTTTATGGATTTAGAATCTTGAAGTATAAACTCGTCAAGTATGAAATGTAAAGTGCTTTATGTAACAGGCCCCAGGTCCTGTGATAGTGGTGTGATAAGACGAGGAAAAAGAGCACTATATCAGCAAGTTGGATTCAAGTTTAACTCTATAGAAATCACTTCGGTAGAGAGTTTGTAAGGAGTTAATTGATATTTGATAGATGATCCTGACCAAGTTATACAGGGTGAATTTTATTATTATTATTAAATGCTTTATGTATGAGATATAAAAAAGAAACATGTACAGTACAAATTATTATGTAGAAATTAAAAAATGGAAACAATTTAAGCAATAAAAAGAAGAAGAAAAAAAAATGAAATCAGAGCAAAAAATATTTTTTGTTTACAAAAGCGAACACGGTACTCCAGATTTCTAGGTAAAATGCAATGGATAAATATATATACACACATTTGTCCTAACGAAAGGGTGGGGTTATTGCCTATGGAAATCTCTTCCACCCAACACTAATTTACAGAGAAATCTCTTTCCAAGTTGGATTCACTATCTTAAATAATTCTAAAAAACCTAAAAGCCAAAAAAATCTTAGAAGCCAAATAAAAGTGGCTTAGGATGGGTCCTCTGTATACAAAAAAGAAAAGAAAAATAAAACAAATGATTTATTATTATTGTACTTCATACTACCATCGATACCTGCTCAAATATGTACAGCACCACCCTGTAACAGCTGAGCGAATATCTCGAGCACGTTGTAATAATTGTAATTGTAAAATACACACTATAAATAGAAGTTACAAATAACCAGACGATATTTTAATAAAATATATTGAAACCGATTGTAATTTGTAGTCCGCGTGTGTTGGTGGTTTAATTGCGATCAGTTTGATCACAGAAATAGGTTGTTATTATTATTAATATTTTCATGGTGATTTTTTTCTGCTTGGTTTTTACACCTGCATTATTATTACTGTCGATTTTTCCTTTTTGCTCATGATACCGCCACTGGTAGAGCTGCTCACATTAAAGTAGCTACTCATTTTTCCTCACGAGGGATAAGCGATTATCTTATCACTGAGCTAACCGTTCGCTCAAAGATCCCGGTCTGTTCTGGTAGCTCAGTGGTAAAGGCGGCATTCTAAGAATCCTGCGATTTCAGAGGTCGCGGGTTCGAAACCTAGCCAGGACAAGACAAGTTATCCTCCCATTTGGGATTTTTACCACATAATTATATGTCTTGGGCTTACTGCTGGAATAATGGGATTTTAGTAGTCTTAATCGGGCAGTATAAATAAGGTGATATTATTATTATTTTAAAAGATCTTGTACTTCTTATAGCGGAAGACACGCTTCTGAGCACCGGACATACGCATTACCAGAGCATTCCATCACATGTCACACACATATATCATCATCTAACGCATGGAATCATAGATGCATAATTACGAGTCCGAGAAACAGGGTGTAGCTTTACCTATTGAAGAAAGTCATGAAGACTATTAAGTCCCATTATTCCAGCTATGCAGCTCAAGACGTATTATTATGTGGTCGAAATCCCAAATTGGAGGATAACTTGTCATTGTACTTGAAAATGCTTTGAGCATTAACCTCGCCTGGTGGTTACCTTCCACTAAAGGGTCTTATTATTCTTACCAAGCTACTGGACTGAGGACGGATGGTTTAACCATGTATAAAATTACAATTATTCAAAATAAATACATGATAAATGATTATCCTCTCTTCATACAATCAACTGTAGTGAGACCTGACTTTTGAGCGTTTCACAGATTTCTTGATTTCATACCTTTGCATCGGATTTGGTTCTAAATGTCTGAGAATGAGTTTCAAGATTCCAGGAGCGACGCAATAATACACTCACGGCAGTGCTAAGGGCAGAATTATGAAACAGAATTTGTTTCATAATTCGGACATGTCTGTCCCGGTAGCTCAGTGGTAAAGGCGGCACAGAGATACCAGAGGTGGCGGGTTCGAAACCCAGCCGGGACATGACATGACAAGTTGACGAGTTATCCTTCCATTTGGGAGCTGTAGCCATCCTTCTTGGCGGAAAATCTTGAATTAAAATACCTATCGGTCAGCTGATGAAATCGAACTGTCTTAATGGGTAGGTACTATCTCTTAACTTTCACCTTGACAACAACTGTAGAGGTCAGATCTAAGACGGGCTTTGTATAGCTGTATAGATATTAATTTTGTGGCGTACCGGAGCTCCTTAGTACCGGACGCGCCTGATGGGCAAAATACCGGCCCTGAAATACTTATACCATTCATGTCGCATGAATATTCCAAAGTGAGAATGAATGGTCCATGAATGAATCGGATGAATGCGATTCAAGACTGGAGAGAGATCAATAAAATTGCTCTTCGTACGATTCAAGGTATGAACATTTCAAGTGCACATGGTCTCATACTGAGTTGCGTCGAGATATTTTCTTAGAGTACATTATCATAAGCACCTATGGTAAGTTCTATGAACTTTGGATTGCGGGCAACAAATTTCATATACAACTAGAGGCTGTGTCAAAATCGTTCAGTTACTTTTGCGACTAAGCAATTTTGACATAATACTCTTAATTGGAAGGTAACCACCAGGCGAGGTTAATGCTCAAAGCATTTTCTACCACCTAACCCTCAGAGTCTTATTATTATGTGGTCACAAACTCAAATTAATAAGGAAAAATTCATGCAATGGGTGAGATTCGAACCAAGGGATCCCTACGCTACCTGGATTACCAGACTAGCGCCTTAACCACTTCACCACCAGTGCACGGTTGTTGATGTTGTTTTTGTTGGTGTTGGTGTTGTTTTTGTTGTTTCTTGTTGTTTTTGCTATTTTCGTTGTTGTTGTCATTATTGTTGTTGTGGTTGTTGTATCGCCCGCGGTAAGTATTAACTCAGTATGGGCACTCATATTTATGAAACACAATTGTATACGGGAAAGCAGCGTGCCAGCAAAGACACAACAAACTCGGGAACTAGCAAACGGTTTATGAGAGAGGTTATGCCAGATTTGTTTGAATCTAGCATGCTAATAGGCAACTATTTTCTTATTCTAGTGAGTGATGTACCTAGTTGGAACAAAGCTACGTTTGAATCAAGCTTGATGTTAGGTAACGTGTTTTATCTGTAGGTACTTAGCAAATCGAACCCAGGTCACCGTGCGTGCAATGGCTAGCGCGCTAACTCACTCGGCCACGGTGACTTCTAAAAAATGTATAATAATTAATATGAAATGAACAAGTGACTGAAACTCCCATTAAAACCAACATATTATTTAGTAATCTATATATATAAAATCCATTTACATTCATTCATAATCAACGCAGAGCCTAAACGGCTGGGCCGATTGACTTGAAATTTTGCAGGAAGCTTCCCCTTATGATGTAGGGGCGTACTAAGAACGGATTTTTTGAAGGAAACAGGGGTTCTCAACTTATGGCCAAAAATTAACATTTATTCATAATCAACGCAGAGCCTAAACGGTTGGGCCGATTGACTTGAAATTTTGCAGGAAGCTTCCCCTTATGATGTAGGGGCGTACTAAGAACGGATTTTTTTAAAGGAAACAGGGGTTCTCAACTTATGGCCAAAAATTAACATTTATTCATAATCAACGCAGAGCCTAAACTGTTGGGCCGATTGACTTGAAATTTTGCAGGAAGCTTCTCCTTATGATGTAGGGGCGTACGAAGAACGGATTTTTTTAAGGAAACAGGGGTTCTCAACTTATGGCCAAAAATTAACATTTATTCATAATCAACGCAGAGCCTAAACGGTTGGGCCGATTGACTTAAAATTTTGCAGGAAGCTTCCCCTTATGATGTAGGGGCGTACTAAGAACGGATTTTTTTTTAAGGAAACAGGGGTTCTCAACTTATGGTCAAAATTAGTCATTTATTCATAATCAACGCAGAGCCTAAACGGTTGGGCCGATTGACTTAAAATGTTGCAGGAAGCTTCCCCTTATGATGTAGGGGCGTACTAAGAACGGATTTTTTTTTAAGGAAACAGGGGTTCTCAACTTATGGCCAAAAATTAACATTTATTCATAATCAACGCAGAGCCTAAACGGTTGGGCCGATTGACTTAAAATTTTGCAGGAAGCTTCCCCTTATGATGTAGGGGCGTACTAAGAACGGATTTTTTTTAAGGAAACAGGGGTTCTCAACTTATGGTCAAAATTAGTCATTTATTCATAATCAACGCAGAGCCTAAACGGTTGGGCCGATTGACTTAAAATGTTGCAGGAAGCTTCCCCTTATGATGTAGGGGCGTACTAAGAACGGATTTTTTTTTAAGGAAACAGGGGTTCTCAACTTATGGTCAAAATTAGTCATTTTTAGAGTGTTGTCAGATTCTCAAAAGGGTTGAGCTGAATGACTTGAAATTAGGCAGAAAACTTCTTTCAGTGATGAAGAAGCTTACTATGAAAGGATTTTTCAAAGATAACAGGGGTCCTCAACTTATGGACAAAAGTAGACATTTTAGCGTCTTGCAAGATTCTCAAAACGGTTGAGCCGAATGACTTGAAATTTGGCAGACAGCTTTTTGATGTAGGGGAATAATAAGAAACAAATTTTAAAAGAAAATAGGGGTTCTCAACTTATGGTCAAGCTGGATGGCGAATACTATGTTTTTCGACTCATGAAAGATACTCTCCTGTCATACATTTGGCCGTCCACTTTGAAAATGGACAAAGGGTAGTTTTTACAACCGAAAATGTCCAACAGAGAATTGACAACCCTCCTAAAACAACATTAATGGCGTTTTTCCAACTATGCAACCAGGATGAATTTGCAAAGACTCTTTTTTATAATGAAGTACCAGCATTTTATGTGTGGAAAAACAACATGTTCCAAAGAAGGAAAAAAAGATCAATTGTTCCAGGACATCCGGGTGTAAAAAAAGACCAGGTTCTTGGTAAAATTTATACCGTACATCCGAATGACGCAGAATGTTTCTACCTACGATTACTTCTACATAAAGTGCGAGGACCTACTTCATTCAGAAGCCTCAAAATGGTAGGCGGCATTGAATACCCTACGTTCCATGCTGCATGCCTAGCCATGGGTTTGTTACTTGATGATGCGCAAGCAATGTGAACATTATTACCAACAGAACTTATTTGGCAGAAATTTCATACAACACGTTTCAAATGAGGTCTTTCGTCTCTGAAAAAGTGCCACTACTCAATAGTGAACAGAGATACGTGTATGAAACTGTACTTCAGAGCGTCACTTCATCTCTTGATTCTGTAGGTAATAATTTGTTCTTCCTAGATGCTCCAGGTGGAACTGGAAAAACATTCTTAATAAACCTTTTGTTAGCTACAATACGCAAAGATGGAAATATTGCCATTGCTGTTGCATCGTCCGGTATAGAAGGAGGCCGCACTGTTCATTCTGCTTTGAAATTGCCGCTCAATTTAAATTCAGTAGATACACCAAGCTGTATTATTGGAAAGCAAAGTGATATGGCCAAAGTCCTCAGGGATTTCAAGTTGATCGTATATGATGAATGTACAATGACTCATAAAACTGGCTTAGAGACACTGGACCGTACTCTACAAGACATTCGTGGTGTTAAAAATCTTATGGGTGGTAAAACTGTGCTACTGTCTGGAGATTTTAGACAAACTTTACCCGTTGTTCCACGTGGAACAAGAGCTGACGAAGTGAAGTTAGTGAAGGCATGTTTAAAATCATCCATTTTGTGGCCACAGATAACTGTTCTTTCTTTAAAGTTGAATATGCGTGTACACCTTCACGCTTCGGATAGGTGATGGACAGTTACCTGAACAAAATGAAAAAATTGTATTTCCTACCGAACACTGTCAGTTATTAGTCGATTACAAAACCTTCCTAGACACTATCTACCCCAATCTAGATAACCCAAGTGTTGTTGTCCCTGTTTGGCTAAAGATAAGGGCCATACTAACACCAAAGAATGATAATGCTCTGGAAATTAATAATGACTTATTAAAAAGAATGCCTTCTGAACTATCAACTTACGAATCCGTAGACACTGTTGTGGAAGAGGAAGAAGCCATCCATTACCCAACCAAATTTCTTAATACACTAAATCCTCCTGGCTTGCCACCCCATCGGCTATGCCTTAAGGTTGGAGCACCAATAATATTACTAAGAAATCTGAGACCCCGAAATTGTGTAACGGCGCGCGGCTTCAAATTACATCCTTAAAAAAAAACATTCTCGAGGCAGTTATATTGACAGGGGCTGGTGCAGGTGAAACGGTATATGTACACAGGATTATTTTTGTCGGCGCGGGGGTTCGAACCCGGGACCTTCCGCATCGTAAGCGAGTGCTTAACCACTGAGCTATTTGTGTGCTCATATAATCTGTTCATTAGCAACCATGCACTCGGGTTCTTTTTTTTTAATGGGAGGCAGGAAAAAATCTTTCAAAGATACCCAGATCCTGCCTGGGGTGTGGGATTTCCACCCACTAAAAACCCACCTTCTCTAAAAGCTAACCGCACTTGGAACCGAAAAATATCATTACTTCAAGTGCGGCGCTGAAGGGCACCTACTGATTTCGTTGTAGTGCCCTCCCATCTCTCTCTTGGGTTCTAATGTGATTTCCGACTACCACTTTAATTTCAAAAGAGTTCAATTTCCAGAAAACCATGTTTTGCCATGACGATAAATAAGGCACAGGGGCAAACTCTTGAGCTAGCTGGAATTGACCTTAGAACGATTGCTTCTCCCACGGTCAGCTCTATGTTGCTTTTTCAAGAGTAAGGTCTGCCAAGTCCCTCATTGTGTTACAGCCAGATGGTATAACAAAGAACCTGGTGTATAAAGAAGTGCTTCAATAACCATAAAACTTATGCAGCGGCGGTGGCCATGCCTTAACTAAAATGTGGCCATGCCTTGGCCACGCGAAGCGGGCGTAGCCCGCTAGTATCATATACAAGTGATTTAGTATAAAATCTCAAAATTGCCAAAAGTGTACAACTATTACAATGTGAACCATTCACGAGTTAGTAAAAAGCTATCATATTTGTGGTAATCACTTTCGTGATATCACAACTACTCAAACTCCCTTTACTAAATCTACGCTGAAGCCGTGACTTGAACCACCGACGTCCAGGTTACAAGTCCGCCGCAGGTCGGTCCAATCACGAGGAAGTATTGTGTCCATAATTGGCAGAGTATTTTTCATTTCCTTCTCGAAATCCTACAAGATGGATGACTCCCAAAGTGGAAGGATTAGCATCAAGTCTTAACGGGTGATTAAAATCTCCCAGTGCTAAAACATTCTTAATTTGAGATTTATGGGCAACTAAGTGTTTAGTTTCGTCTACAGGGTATCACGGAAATCTTGTCCCCGTAGCTCAGTGGTAAAGGCGGCACTCTGTGAATCCAGAGATTCCAGAGGTCGTGGGTTCGAAACCCAGCCGGGAAATGACAAGTTATCCTCCCTCGGCCGAGGTGTTTCATAAAGAAAATGACAACATTTACATGTATCTTTTAGGAGTCAATGTTCAAACATGATGGATAATTTTTGTAATACAAAAACAGGTCATTTTATTTGTACATTTTAGAAAACACAACTCTAATGTTTGATCTACTGTTTTTTTCACAAACTATGAAA
This sequence comes from Bactericera cockerelli, assembly GCA_024516035.1. Classification (NCBI taxonomy): domain Eukaryota; kingdom Metazoa; phylum Arthropoda; class Insecta; order Hemiptera; family Triozidae; genus Bactericera; species Bactericera cockerelli. Next base: position 770,058 of record CM044959.1, read on the forward strand.
TATCTGTACAAATTACATTTTTTTACTTTTACTCAATTAAAAAAATTAAATGATATGTAGAAACTTTTATTCAAATATTTAAAAGCCGTCTTTAAACGGCTGAGAACATTCACGTACGCACATCAAAATAGTAACACAGTTAGCCAAATCAGCAGAAAAATAATACTGAGAGAATCTAGAGCTAAGTGTTTTTAGAGCTAAGTTTTCTATTATTTTTATTGTTTCCATTTTTTAATTGTTATAATAATTATTTGTACTGTACATATGAATTTTTATATCTAATAAAGTGTTTAATAATATTAATAATAATAGAGCTTCGAATATAATAATAAATTATCGTATTGGTATGATGTAGTTACATACATTATAAACTCCAGTGTCTAATGCTAAGAATCATCTTTTCGGTGAAGATGATCAGTTCCCAGAGTGTCTACTGTGAATATTTTCGGTAAAGAAGATTATTCGAATAAAGATAATTCACACAACCACTGAGGGTATTAATCAAAGAGCATTCAGAGGAGCTCAAAAAAAAAAAAAAAAAAAAAAAAAACGCAATAAGGATACGATTATTTTTATTAATAATAATAATAATAATACAAGGAGACCACCGGGCTTGTCAATTTATCACTTCTGTGTAAACCCGTGAGATTCGAACCGGAGACCTCCTTGTTTGACCTTCCTAATGAACCATGTCACATCTGATGAACTGAACTGGCTGTGGGGACAACCTTTAAACGAAATTCATGAACTTGTTTTTTTTGTCTCCTTTTTTTGGGGCAGAAGTTTTGACATGCTACAAAACTTCCATTTTGATTTGATCGATCAAGTCTATGAACTCTATAACTTACTAGAGTTAGGTATCTACAATAATTTTTATAATAATAAAAAAAATAAAAATAATAACACTCTTTAGTGGAAGATAAGCAACAGGCGAGGTTAATGTTCAAAGCATTTTATACCACCTAACCCTAAGAGTCTTATTATTATGTGATCACAAAATGAAATTAATTAGGAAAAATTCATGCACTGGGTGGGACTCGAACCAACGGATCCCTGCGCTACCTGAATTACCAGACTAGCGCCTTAACCATTGACTACCAGTGCATAATTACCTACAAATGACATTAAAAAAATCGATTAGGTAAAAAAACAATGTTACTTAATCCTCAAGAGAAATAAATAGTCTGTTATCTTCACACAATTCACACATCCTCTAATTTCTGGTAGTCAAGTAGTTAACGCGCTAGTCTGGTAATCCAGGTAGCGTAGGGATCCGTTGGTTCGAATCCCACACAGTGCATGGATATTTCCTCATTAATTTGAGTTTGTGACCACATAATAATAATACCCTGAGTTTCAGGTGGTAGAAAATGCTTTGAACATTAACCTAGCCTGGTGGTTACCTTCCATCAAAGAGTATTATTGTTATCTTCCGCATGGCAAGCGAGTCACCTATCTACAAATTACCTACATTACCAATGACATAACAAAAACCGATTAGGTTCTTTTGTAACTCATATATCTTCATAACACTCTTCTAACGCGCTAATAACACTCTTCAATATTTACTTAACCAACCATGTTTACTTTGATCAACTTTAAGTAACTTCTTGATAACTTTAAGTAACTTATTGTTAACTTTAAGTTACTTTTGGTATGATATTGAGAGAGCTTGAATCATAATACTTCTTTTCACTCTATAGTGTAAGAATGGAACAAAACATTATTCCACAGTAGCTCACTGATGGACAGGCTAGAGTTTAGGAATATATTGTGGGGGAATTAAAAAAAACACATTATTTCCGATTTCTATAGTTAGAAATTCATTGGAAGTAATAATAAATAAATAATAAATGAATAGTAAATAAATTCATAATAAAGTAAGTAATTGAGCCCGGAACAGCTTTCGCATTACTTCAGGGCACTTTACCTTTACATCTATGCTATTCCGGAAACGGAAAAACTCGGTCAGAATTTTCTGCTCTGACCGGGATTCGAACCAGCAACCTCCGTGTTAGCAGCGACCAGTGGCGGAATCATAGGCCAACAAAAATTATACAAGATATTGTATTTAACAGTGGTAAAGTCCTATGATTCTGCGCTGACCACTAAAAGGAAAGAAGGAAGGAATGTATTTAATTTAATTTTACAGTTATTTTCATTAAAATCCCCTTGAAGTACAATATCTGTTGTACTTTACAATAAAAGCTCAGAGGAATTCAGGATCTTGGCAACGTTATCAGCAGTGCAGGGATCGATATCTTCAATTGCACTATGCAGGAGATAAAAGCATCATGTATTGTGTCTTTCAATGGAATAGACAGACATGCTTGATAGTTTTAAGATTTTTTTTTAAATGTATACAGTGGAGCCTCAACTCCGTAGACTTAAAATAAAAATTATTATAATAATTTGGGCCTAAATTTTGGAGGGTTTCGAACCCCTTGACCCCCCTTGAACACGCCCCTGCTGACGTAATACGGACCTGAGAGGCACTTGAGCTAGTTCTAATATAGCAACCGGTATTTTTTAATCTCGCGTCTCTTATTGAATAATGCCTTGGCCAGTGTATAGAAATTAAAAGTGTTTGTACCTTTGTGATAACAAAAGTTTTGAATTATTCATTTGTGCTAGTTCGGTTCTCGGTAGGTAACTATTTTATTGTTACGCTCTTGCGAAATCCCGCAACGAGCATCTGAAACCTTTGCTAATAGTGGAGGCTAGCCGTATAGCTTTTACAAGTCCGTGTAACTAGATTACGAGATACAAATCTGTGCTTTAAGCTTGCCACATCGCATCGAAATGTAATGAATTTCTGAGCTAATACAGTCAAATCTGGATGTAATAATTTAAAAAAAAATGTGTTTCTTTGTGTTATTATATCACAATTTTAGTGGGTAGCGCAGAATTGTAGGACTTTTTCTCTTCCACCCAACCCTAGTTGGGTGCTTGTAATTCATTAACACGGACGTTTTTGTTTGGTCAAACAAAAATATGTAAAAAAAAAATGTTTTTCTTTGTGTTATTATATCACAATTTTTAGTGGCTAGCGCAGAATTATAGGACCTTTCCCTCTCCATATCTTTTAATATCCTAATATCTTATTTTAGCCTATGATTCCACCACTGGTCGCTGCTAAGATTAAAGCAGCACTCGTTTTTCCTCACGAGGTAGGAGTGGACCCCGAAAAATCTGGATATAAGAGACACGTGGATGTAAGAGAACAATTTCTAGGTCCAATATACCTTCTTTTTTTTAATAAAAAGAACAGCTCTTTCACGGACACATTATCACATC
>CM044959.1:773454-858088 GCA_024516035.1 Bactericera cockerelli
AATTTAAAAATTAAAAAAATTTTAAAATTTAAAATTAAAAATTTAAATTTAAAATTAAAATTTAAAATTTAAAATTTTAAAATTAAAATTTAAAATTAAAATTTAAAAAAATTTAAATTAAAATTAAAATTTTTTAAAAATTAAAATTTAAAATTTAAAATTTTTAAATTTTTTTTTTAAAATTTAAAATTTAAATTTAAAATTTTTAAATTTTTTTTAAATTTAAAAATTAAAAATTAAAAAAAAATTTAAAATTAAAATTTAAATTAAAAAAAAAAAATTTAAAATTAAATTAAATTAAATTAAAAAAAAATTTAAATTTAAAATTTAAAATTAAAATTTAAAATTTAAAATTTAAAATTTAAAATTTTAAAAATTAAAAAATTTAAAAATTTAAAATTTAAATTTAAAATTTAAAATTTAAATTTAAAATTTAAAATTAAAAAAAATTTAAATTAAAATTTAAATTAAAAATTAAAATTTTTTAAATTTTTTTAATTTAAAAAATTAAAAATTTTTAAAAATTAAAATTTAAAATTTTTTAAAATTTTAAAAATTTTTAAATTTTTTTAAATTTTAAATTTTAAATTTAAATTTTTAATTTTTTTTAAAATTTTCCCCCTTTTTTTTCCCTTTTTTCCGAACCCATTTCCCCTTTTTTTTAAATTTTTCCCGTATCCCCATTTTCCCCTTAATTTCCTATTTCTGTATACCTTTTTTCCTTTTTTCACTTTTTTCCCCTTTTAAACCATTTTTTTTTTTTTTTCCCTTATTTCCCCTAAAATTTTTTTCTCTTTTTTTCATTTTTTCCAAAACCCTTTTTTTTTTCCCTTTTTAAATTTTTTTTTTTCCCGCAAAACCCATTTTTCTTTTTTTTTTTCCCCGCTATCCCTTTTTCTTTTTTTCTTTTTCGTAAAACCAAATTTTTCCTTTTTTTATTATTTCCCGCTATCCCCATTTTTTTTTTAAATTTCCTATTTCCCCTTTTTCCCCCATTTTTTTTTTAATTTTTTTTCCCGAAAAAACCCTTTTTTTTATTTATTTTTTCCCGTTTTTTTACCCCCAATTTTCCCCTTTTTTTTCCCTTATTTCCCGCTTTCCCCATTTTCCCCTTTTTTTCCTATTTTTCCGCTTCCCCTTTTTTCCTTTTTTCATTTTTTCCCGTATCCCCTTTTTTCTCCTTTTTCATTTTTTCCCCGTTTCCCCCCTTTTCTTTTTTTCCCTTTTTTCTCCGATCCCCATTTTTTTCTTTTTTCATTTTTTTCTGAAACCCCATTTTTTTTAAATTTCACTATTTCTCCGCTCCCCCCTTTTTTTTTTTTTCCTTTTTCCCCCGCTATCCCTTTTTTCCCTTTATTTCACTTTTTCCCCGCTATACCCTTTTTTTCCCCTTTTTTTCCTTTTTTTTCCCGTTTAAAACCCCTTTTTTCCCTTTAAATTTCACTTTTCCCCGCTTACCATTTTCCCCTTTTTAATTTCCTATTTCCCGCTATCCCCATTTTCTTTTTTTTCTTTTTTCCCCCGAATCCCCATTTTTTTTTTTTAATTTTTTTCCCGCTATACCCTTTTTTCCCCTTTAATTTCATATTTCTCGTTTATACCCATTTTCTTTTTTTTCCTATTTCCCGCTATACCCTTTTTCCCCCTTTTAATTTATATTTTTTTCCGTATCCCCAATTTTTTTTTTTTTTTCCCATATTTCCCCGCTATCCCCTTTTTTCTCCTTTTTCCCTTTTTTTCCCGCTATCCCCCATTTTCCCCCCTTTTTTATATTTCTCCGTTCCCCATTTTCCCCTTTTTTTTTCTTTTTCCCGCTATACCCATTTTTTTTTTAATTTAAATTTTTTTTTTTAAAACCCCTTTTCTCCTTTTTTTTTTATTTTCCGTTCCCCATTTTCTCCTTTTTTTCATTTTTTCCCGTATACCCTTTTTCCCCCTTTTTTTTTTATTTTTTTCCCCGCTTCCCCCATTTTCTCCTTTTTTCACTTTTTCCCCGCTATACCCTTTTTCCCCTTTTTTTTCCCCTTTTTCCCCGCTATAAATTTTCTTTTATTTCACTATTTCCCCGCTTTTACCCATTTTCTCCTTTTTTTTCCTTATTTCCCGTTTTCCCAATTTTCCCCTTTAAATTTCATTTTTTCCCGCTATACCCATTTTCTCCTTTTTTTTCACTATTTCTCCGCTATACTCATTTTCTCCTTTATTTCAATATTTCTCCGCTATACCCATTTTCTCCTTTTTTTCACTATTTCTCCCGTATACCCATTTTCTCCTTATTTCACTATTTCTCCGCTATACCCATTTTCTCCTTTTTTTATCTATTTCCCCGCTATACCCATTTTCTCCTTTATTTCACTATTTCTCCGCTATACCCATTTTCCCTTTTTTCACTATTTCCCGCTATACCCATTTTCTCCTTTATTTCACTATTTCTCCGCTATACCCATTTTCTCCTTTATTTCACTATTTCCTCCGCTATACATTTTCCCATTTTTCATCTTATATTTCCATATTTCTCCGCTAACCCATTTTCTCACTTTTTTTATCTATTTCCCGCTATACCCATTATTCTCCTTTATTTCACTATTTCTCCGCTATACCCATTTTCTCCTTTTTTTCACTATTTCTCCGCTATACCATTTTCTCCTTTATTTCCTATTCTCCCTATACCCATTTTCTCCTTTTTTCATATTTCCCGCTAACCCTTTCTCTTTTTTTCACATTTCCGCTATACCATTCCTTTTTCTATTCCGCTATACCTTTTTTTTTTTTTCCTATTTCTTCCATTTTCTCTTTTTTCATATTCCGCTATACCATTTTTCTTATTTATATTTCTCCGCTATACATTTTCTTTTTTTTCTTTTTCTATCCCATTTTTTATTTCTATTTCATCTTCCTTTTTTTTATTACTTAATTTTCTTTTTTTTTAATTTTTTCTTTATATTTTGCTAAATTTTTTTTTTATTTCCTATACCATTCTTTTTTTCACTATTCCCGCTATACCATTTCTCTTTTTTTATTTTCCGCTTACCATTTTCTCCTTTTTTCCTATTTCCCGCATACCTTTTCTCCTTATTTCACTATTTCCGCTATACCCATTTCCCTTTTTTTCACTATTTCCCGTATACCCATTTTTCCTTATTTCACTATTTCTCCGCTATACCCATTTCTCCTTTTTTTCCTATTCCCGCTATACCCATTTTCTCCTTTTTCCTATTTCCCGCTATACCCATTTTCTCTTTTTTCCTATTTCTCCGCATACCCATTTTCCCTTTTCATTATTCCCGCTATACCCATTTTCTCCTTTATTACTATTTCCCGATACCCTTTCTCCTTTATTTCACTATTTCCCGCTATACCCATTTTCTCCTTTTTTTCACTATTTCTCCGCTATACCATTTCTCCTTATTTCTATTTCCCGCTATACCATTTTCTCCTTTTTTAATTTTCCGCTATACCATTTTCCTTTTCATATTCCGTCCTTTTTCATTTATTCACTACTCGTAATTCTCCTTTTTCCTATTTCCACATTTTTTTTCTATTTCCCGCTAAACCATTTCCTTTTTTCGCTACCTTTTCTCCTTTCAATTTGTCTTTCCTTATTTCCTATTCCGCTATACCTTTCTCCTTTTCTATTTCCCGCTATACCCATTTCTCCTTTTTTCACTATTTCTCCGCTAACCCTTTTCTCTTTTCCTTTCCCGCTTACCCATTTTCCTTATTTCACTATTTCCCGCTATACCCATTTCTCCTTTTTCTCTATTTCCCCGCTATACATTTTTCCTTTATTTCACTATTCTCGTATACCATTTTCCTTTTTTCACTATTTCCCGCTATACCCATTTTCTCTTTTTTCTATTTCCCGCATACCATTTTTCCTTTTCACTATTTCTCCGCTATACCCATTTTCTCCTTTTTTTCCTATTCCCGCTATACCCATTTTCTCTTATTTCACTATTTCTCCGCTATACCCATTTTCTCCTTTTTCTATTTCCCGCTATACCCATTTTCTCCTTTTTCCTATTTCCCCTATACCCATTTTCTCCTTATTTACTATTTTCCGTATACCCATTTTCTCCTTTTTCTATTCCCGCTATACCATTTCTCCTTTTTCTATTTCTCCGCTATACCCATTTTCTCTTTTTATTTCCGCTATACCCATTTCTCCTTTTCTATTTCCCGCTACCCATTTCTCCTTTTTCCATTTCTCGCTATACCCATTTTCCTTTTCTTTTCCATACCCATTTTTCCTTTCTTTCCGCTATACCATTTTCCTTTTTCACTATTTCCCCTAACCATTTCTTTTCCTATTTCTCCCTAACCCATTTTTCCTTTTACTATTTCCGCTAACCATTCTCTTTTTCCATTCCGCTACATTTCCCTTTTTTTCCTATTCCGCTATACCCATTTTCTCTTATTTACTATTTCCCGCTATACCATTTTCTCCTTTTTCACTATTTCCGTAACCCATTTTCTCTTTTTCCTATTCGCTATACCCATTTTCTCCTATTTCACTATCTCCGCTATACCATTTTCTCTTTTTTTCACATTCTCCGCTAACCATTTTTTTTTCATTCCGTTACCCATTCTCTTTTCCTATTCCGCTATACCCATTTTCCCTTTTCCTATTTCCGCTATACCATTTTCTCCTTTTCACTATTCCGCTTACCCATTTTTCCTTTTCCTATTTCCCGCTATACCATTTTCTTTTTCTTCCGCTACATTTTCTTTTTATTCCGCTACCCATTCTCCTTTCTATTCCGCTATACATTTTTCTTTTTTTCTATTCCCGCTTACCATTTTCTCCTTATTCACTATTTCTCCGCTATACCCATTTTCTCTTTTTTCACTATTTCTCCGCTATACCCATTTTCTCCTTTTTCCTATTTCCCGCTATACCATTTTCTCCTTTTTTTCTCTTTTCCCGCTATACCCATTTTCTCTTTTATTCCTATTCTCCGCTATACCCATTTTCTCTTTTTTCTATTTCCCTATCCATTTTCTCCTTTTTTCTATTTATCATTTCTTATTTATTTTTCTATACCATTTTCTCTTTTTCACTATTTCGCTATACCATTCTTTATTTCATTCCGTAACCCATTTTTCTTTTTTTCTATTTCTCCGCTATACCATTTTCTCCTATTTCACTTTTCTCCCATCCCTTTTCCCTTTACATTTCTCCTATACCATTTTCTCCTATTCCTATTTCTCCCTATACATTTCTCTTTTTTCTATTCCCGCTATACCCATTTTCTCTTATTTCACTATTCTCCGCTTACCATTTCTCCTTTTCATATTCCGTATACCATTTCTCCTTTTCACATTTCCGCTATACCTTTTCTCCTTTTTTCTATTTCCGCTATCCCATCATTCTATTTTTTCTCCTTTCCATTCCCCTTACATTTTCTCCTTTTTCTATTTCCCTATCCCATTTTTCTCTTTTATTTTCTCGCTTACCATTTTCTCCTTATTTCACTATTCTCGCTATACCCATTTTCTCCTTTTTTTCCTATTTCCGCTATACCCATTTTCCTTTTTTCTTTTCCGCATAATTCTTTATTTCTTACATTTTTTCACATTTCCCTACCTTTCTTTTTCCTATTTCCCTTCCTTTTTCCTTTTTTTCTTTTCCCCTATATCATTTTCTCCTTATTCCTTTTCCCTTACCATTTTCTCCTTTTCTATTCCTATACCATTTTCCCTTTTTTCCTATTCCGCTATACCCATTTCTCCTTTATTTCACATTTCTCCGCTATACCCCTTTTCTCTTTTTTCATTTTCTCCTTACCCATTTTCTCCTTATTTTCCTTTTCTCCGCTACCATTTTCTCCTTTTTCACTATTCTCGCTATACCCATTTTCTCCTTTTTTCCTATTCCCGCTAACCCATTTTCCTTTTTTCTCTATTTCCGCTATACCATTTTTCCTTTTTTCACTATTCTCCGCTAACCCATTTTCTCCTTTATTTACTATTTCTCCGCTATACCATTTCTCCTTTATTTCACTATTTCCCCTATACCCTTTTTCTCCTTTTTTTCACTTTTCTCCGCTATACCCATTTTCTTTTTTATATTTCCCATACCCATTTTCTCCTTTATTTCACTATTTCCCGCTATACCCATTTTCTCCTTTTTTTCCATTTCCTTCTCTAATTTCATATTTCTCCGCTATACCATTTTCTCCTTTTTTTCCTATTTCTCCGCTATACCCATTTTCTCCTTTTTTTCTCTATTTCCCGCTATACCATTTTTCCTCTTTTACTATTTCTCCGCTATACCCATTTTCTCCTTTATTTCATATTTCCGCTTACCCATTTTCTCCTTAATTTCATATTCTCCGCTATACCATTTTCCTTTTTTTCACTATTTTCCGCTATACCCATTTTCTCCTTAATTTCCTATTTCTCCGCTATACCATTTTCTCCTTTTTTTATCTATTTCCCGCTATACCATTTTCTCCTTTATTTCACTATTTCTCCGCTATACCCATTTTCCCTTTTTCCTATTTTCCCGCTATACCCATTTTCTCCTTTATTTCACTATTTCTCCGCTATACCCATTTTCTCCTTAATTTCTCTATTTCCTTCGCTATACCAATTTTCTCCTTTATTTCACTATTTCTCCGCTATACCCATTTTCTCCTTTTTTTCTCTATTTCCCCGCTATACCCATTTTCTCCTTTTTTTCTCTATTCCCCCGCTATACCCATTTTCCCCCGCTATACCATTTATCCCGCTATACCCATTTATCCCGCTATACCCATTTTCCCCCGCTATACCCATTTATCCCGCTATACCCATTTTAGAAGAATTGGTAGTTCTGCTTACCCACTCCTTCGCGATAGAAAAATTATTACAAATCCGGCACTGATTTTCAAATCAGCTGATGGTCCCTCTTGGACGCAAGTTTTTAAACATCGGGTTCCCTCTATGTTATAAATGATCTCAGTGGGCCGAGTAATTTGAGGTGTCCATCTTTGGTGGGACACCCTGTATAATGAAATGAATGAGGAAAAATTCATGCATGGGGTGGGATTCGAACCAACGGATCCCTACGCTGCCTGGATTACCAGACTTGTGCCTTAACTACCTTAACCACTTGACTACCAATGCCTGGTAGAATAGAATAGAATATACCTTGGTTATATTGCTGAGGGAAGACTGAAAAGTCCCTTTACTCCAGCAGTCAAACAGGTCTTATATATTTTATGGGATAAATGGTAAACTATAATAAGTACCTAGCTACTCTAATCCTGAAAAATCCTACATGATTGAAATCAAAACACATAAAAAACGTAACAAAACATCATTTTAAAGACTGAGCAGTTTATTTCGCACCTTATTGCGAGTGTTCTACGTCATATCTATAACCTTGTCAAACACCCCATCTTCCGTGCGTTCACATTCAGACCAATCAGAGTGCGTTGTGTGACGGTTGAGAGGGGGACTTGAGGATTGTGAGAATCCAAAGACGCGTTTTTCTTTTGGATTAAAATTTTTTTCCAGGTTCGGTTTTTTCCAAACATTTCCAATTTCTTCCAAGTTTAGCTTCCCCACCATTCGTGAAAGAAAAATGCGTTTCGATACTTTTACAGATGAACAATGGAAAAATGAAAACAAACCAATAATAAAAAAATGGAAGAAAGAATTTTACAAATCCATTTTTGTTAACCAAACTGGAAGAAAATTTCTCCTCCTTTCGTTTTTTTTTCCAAACGAAAAATAACTTTCTTCCAATTCGTCTATTTTATTCCATTTGAATCCACTTTGGTTAGAAAGAAAAATACGGCTGAAGACTCAATGAATCCAAGACTTGGCTCTTCGAAATGAACCCCTTTTCAATTCTTAAATCAACGACACATCAATGTTAGAGTGAGAGTAATTTCTTCCAGGTTTGTGAGTTTCCAGGATGATAAAACCCCTGTCGTGATTTGACCATGTAGTTGAAAGCGACATCATTCTACAGACTGAGCAGTTTATTTCGCACCTTATTGCGTGTGTTCTCCATCATATCTATAACCTTGTCGAACACCATCTTCCGCGCGTCTTTGCCCCAGATGAAATCCATGTGGTTGAACGTGGCAATGGACATCTGGTTGAGCGAAACCAGATTCCCGAGCTCCGAGGCCAGCCTCTTCACGTTCTGAAAAAGATCAAGTAAAAAAATTATTATTTTTTTTACAAAAACGAACACAATACTTCTGATTTTTAACATTAGAAATTTCTCGGAAGTAAAAATTAACAATGTTCCCTATTTTTTCTACATAATTATTTCTAAGTATTTTTTTTAATTTATTGATAGTATTTTGATGTTGTTGATCGTTTTGCAAAAAAAAAGGATATCGGAGCAAAAATAGTATTATTTTTACAAAAACGAATACAATAATTTAGATTTCTAATATTAGAAATTTATTAGAAGTAAAATGTTGTTCTTGTTATTATTGTTATTGTTGTTGTTGTTGTTGTTGTTGTAGCCATCTTGGCAACAGCTGGAGTTGGGAATGATGGTTTCTAGTCAACTTTATTTCAAAGTTTTACTTTCTATCTTATATTATAAAATGATTCGTTTGTGTGTGTATGTTTGCCCTTCTTTAACTCGAGAACCACAAGTCGGATTGAGCTGAAATTTTGCACGGTTACCAATGACTGTCTCAGAACTGTCACGCTGACGGTTAGGTTGTAGAAAATGCTTTGAGCATTAACCTCGCCTGGTGGTTAGCTTCCACTAAAGAGTATTATTATTATGAGGATTTTTTTTTTGAAGCTTCTAAATTAATATAGGTAATAAAGGTATTAATATAGGTAATAAAATTAATATGGGTAGTTAAAATATCTTATAGAAGCTTTAGACCTAGCATTAAAAAAATATTATTATTATAACCAAGATATATTTATTCATATCTGTACAACACAACCAACATCAAAAATAAACAATATTTTTTAGACATTGGCTAACATTATAAAATTAAATTCCAAATTTCCGTAATATATTATTAGCTGTCCCCAAAACAGTACAGGTTTGTATCTCTGACAGATTGAATTTTCCAGGTAGCATGGACAGGTTTTTCTCGAGTGATATCGGTACACACCCCAGCGCTCCAATAATAACTGGAATGACTGTAGTGTGCATTTGAGTCCCCACATGCGCTCAATCTCAGTGGCTAAATCCTTGTATTGTTATTATTATTACCTTGTGAGGAACAAGCATATCGCCTCGGTATTATTATTATTATTACCTTGTGAGGAACAAGCATATCGCCTCGGTATTATTATTATTACCTTGTGAGGAACAAGCATATCGCCTCGGTATTATTATTATTACCTTGTGAGGAACAAGCATATCGCCTCGGTATTATTATTATTACCTTGTGAGGAACAAGCATATCGCCTCGGTATTATTATTATTATTACCTTGTGAGGAACAAGCATATCGCCTCGGTATTATTATTATTATTACCTTGTGAGGAACAAGCATATCGCCTCGGCTGTAGAACAGGGCGGTAGGAACCGTGACCTTTCTCAGGTCGTACAGGGGCGCCTTGCTCGTGTTGTACCGCTTCTGGTTCCCCGTGTCTCCGTAGTCGTAGTGCTCGTACTTTCCTGAATCAGCAATACAGATAGTAATGATAATAATAAAAGTAACTAGTGGTTCTGTGAACTGGAAACCTTACACAGATTCAACTATCGCATTATACATAATATTCTACATGTTCAATCAAGCATGAGGACATTGTGACCTTTCATTCCATACCATACTCGATAGGTTTTATTTGAAAAATATCAACCGCACGTTTTTTTCCCCCCTTTTTCGATTTTTCACCACAGTGCCGCCATCTTAGCTTTCACCATCACCAAATTTTACTACTGAACTCAAATTTATTCTTTTAACGCCTCTACAAAATTTCAAGAGCCTTGCTTGTTTCAATAAAAATAGAAAACTCGTTTTTAATTTTCACCAAAACGGCCACCATTCGGCCCCGAGTGTACTAATTCGGCCCAAAAACTATTAGTAAAATCTAGGACCCCAATGAACATGTATACAATTTCATCAATTTTGAAGAATTCGGTCGAGAGTTATCGCGGAACAGACAGACAAGCGAAAGCTAAATCTTCCAGTTAAGACAGAACCTCACTGTGTTCGGATAATAAAAAGATCACAAGATATATTATTCCACTAGCAGTCGAAATTAATAAAATTAATACTATCTAGTTGAAGGTAACCACCAGGCGAGGTTTATGCTAAAAGCATTTTCTACCACCTAATCCTCAGAGTCTTATTATTAAATAGTCACAAACTCAAATTAATGAGGAAAAATTTATGCACTGGGTGGAATTCGAACCATCGGATCCCTACGCTACCTGGATTTATTTATTTACAATACAATAAACCGAAATTACTTCAGTTCTAACTAATTACAATTATTTTTACCTAACTAAGCCTATGCTACCAACTACTTTAAAAAAAAAAAAAAAAAACTTTACCAAAACAAAAATATATAATTATGTATTGTCTACTTTTAAAAATATCTACTATGTGCTTAATAATATAACCAGACTAGCGCGTTAACTACTTGACTATCATCTCCTCCATCCACCCCTGTTGGGCGAATGAAAGGGGGCACCTGCTGGCAATAGCCTCAATCCCCCTACCCCCTATTACATATATGTATACCACTTGACTACCAGTGCAAAAGTTATGGTCGACTCACGCGATATTGCCAGCTGCATCAGATGGTCCATGGTCTTGATGGAGGTCCCTGAGGGAATCACGCTGGTGATGTTGGCAACATAGCGCTGCGAAAGAGAAGAAAAAGGACATACCTACACATTAGCAAAATAAGTTATTAATTTTTTGACATAGGTAATAATAAAAATATTGCCTTATTTATACTGCCCGATTAAGACTATTAAAGTCCCATTATTCCAGCAGTAAGCCCAAGACATATTATTAGTGGTAAAAATACCAAATGGGAGAATAACTTGTCATATCCCGGCTGGGTTTCGAACCCAAGACCTCTGGAATCTTTGGATTTCACAGAGTGCCGCCTTTACCACTGAGCTACCGGGACAGAGCTAAGTAGGTAGGTATTTGTGTTAATCACAATCGTGGTGTCATAATTTTATTACTAAAATACTGTGTAACTTGCCTTACTTATATTATGCCATGCTTGACACTCGGACCAGCGACCTCCAGGTTGCAAGTCCGCCACCTTATCGATCAAGGCGAGATTAATGCTCAAAGCATTTTCTACCACCCAACCCTTAAGAGTCTTATTATTATGTGGTCACAAACTCAAATTAATGAGGAAAAATTCATGCACTGGATTTGATTCGAACCAACGGATCCCTGTGCTATATTTGGAAGAGATTGGGTGGAAGAGATTGCCACAGGCAATAACGCCGCCCTTTAGGTAGGACATTAACTTCATTCTCTTTTTTAGTTCTTGTATTTTTGCTTAATCTTTTTGTTTTTCTTTATAATTTCATTGTATGTTACTGTACCTATATATTTTTGTTCTTCCTAATAAAGCTTACTATAATAATAATAATAATAATAATACGCTACCTAGATTACCAGACTAGCGCGTTAACCACTTTCATCACTTGGCTTGACTTTATGTCCAAATTAAAAAGAAAAACAGGATTAAGTTTAAGATAGGCCAGACCACATTTATTATTATTATTATCTACACTTTATTAGATATAAATGGACATAATGTACAATGTAAATAATTATTTAAACAATGAAAAAAATGGAAACAATATACCTATACAATAAAATGAAGAAAAAAAAAATAGAAAAATATATAAAAAACATATTGTCCTAACTAAAGGGCGGGGTTATTGCCTATGGCAATCTCTTCCACCCAACCCTTTACCCCAAACCACCCCCGCTCACCCGCTCAATCTGGCCGAGGGCGCCCGGATGACTGATCCCGAAGAAGGACGCAATGAAGAAGTGACACAGGGGCAGAGTTATGGCGTTCGGGCCGCAAATAGTCCGGGCCGTTCCTATGGTGATTCTGCTGCGGGGCATGAGCTCGTGCGTGGACAGGTTCTCGTTGGCTATCTGGAGATTGGAGGCGGGAAATAATAATAATTGTTGGAAATAGCACCAATTCGTAATTTAGCCAAGATCTAGCCTAACAATTATGTTGCAACACTGTATTACAATGTCCTCTTGAACTTTAAAATAAGCGAGCGATAAGCTCAGTGGTTAAGCACTCGCTTGCCATGCGAAAGGTCCCGGGTTCGAACCCCGCGCCGACAAAAATTTGTATTCTTAATTTGGTTACAATTGTTTGTAAGGGATACCTTCCGGTGCACTCGTGTAGACCCGGCACCTAAATGGGAAGTATTGTGTCACTTCTCGCCCATCAGAGGACAGGCAAATGGAAAATAGAAGGATACTATACGGAAATACGGAAAAGTCCTATAATTCTACGCTGTGTAATATAATAAAACAAAGAAACACATTTATTTTAAGTTTTGTTTTTTTTTTTTAATTTATTAAAGTGTCCAAGTGTTTTCGTTATTTA
Organism: Bactericera cockerelli; assembly: GCA_024516035.1. NCBI lineage: Eukaryota > Metazoa > Arthropoda > Insecta > Hemiptera > Triozidae > Bactericera > Bactericera cockerelli. The sequence goes on from CM044959.1 coordinate 785,991, forward strand.
GGCAACTATTGTAAAAACCTTTATATTGCTATTTAATGCAAATTATTTATTCTATTTAATATTTTTAATAATATTCGTCGTGTGACCAAGCAGTTAAAAGCGAGGTTTAAACCAATTAATATTACTTCCGAGAAATTTCTAATATTAGAAATCGGAAGTATTGTGTTCGTTTTTGTAAAAAAAAAAATTATTTTTATAATATTTTCCAACTCGATGGTTACGAACCCGCGACCTCTCGATCCCACCCACCTTGAGCACCATGCGCAGGTACCGCGCCGTCATCATGGAGACCTGGTCGGGCAGGAACAACAGCTTGCTGAAGTAGGCGGCGGGAGCCAGCCCCATCATCAGGTGGACTTTCTCATTGTACTCTGGGCGCATGTTGCACATGGCGAAGAACATGGTGGTTCCTGGAGTAGAATAGAATAGAATAGAATAGAATAGAATAGAATAGAATAGAATAGAATAGAATAGAATAGAATAGAATAGAATAGAATAGAATAGAATAGAATAGAATAGAATAGAATAGAATAGAATAGCCCCATCATCAGGTGGACTTTCTCATTGTACTCTGGGCGCATGTTGCACATGGCGAAGAACATCGTGGTTCCTGGAGTATAATAGAATAGAATAGAATAGAATAGAATAGAATAGAATAGAATAGAATAGAATAGCCCCATCATCAGGTGGACTTTCTCATTGTACTCTGGGCGCATGTTGCACATGGCGAAGAACATCGTGGTTCCTGGAGTATAATAGAATAGAATAGAATAGAATAGAATAGAATAGAATAGAATAGAATAGAATAGCCCCATCATCAGGTGGACTTTCTCATTGTACTCTGGGCGCATGTTGCACATGGCGAAGAACATGGTGGTTCCTGGAGTAGAATAGAATAGAATAGAATAGAATAGAATAGAATAGAATAGAATAGAATAGAATAGAATAGAATAGAATAGAATAGCCCCATCATCAGGTGGACTTTCTCATTGTACTCTGGGCGCATGTTGCACATGGCGAAGAACATGGTGGTTCCTGGAGTAGAATAGAATAGAATAGAATAGAATAGAATAGAATAGAATAGAATAGAATAGAATAGAATAGAATAGAATAGCCCCATCATCAGGTGGACTTTCTCATTGTACTCTGGGCGCATGTTGCACATGGCGAAGAACATGGTGGTTCCTGGAGTAGAATAGAATAGAATAGAATAGAATAGAATAGAATAGAATAGAATAGAATAGAATAGAATAGAATAGAATAGAATAGAATAGAATAGAATAGAATAGAATAGAATAGAATAGAATAGAATAGAATAGAATAGAATAGAATAGAATAGAATAGAATAGAATAGAATAGAATAGAATAGAATAGAATAGAATAGAATAGAATAGCCCCATCATCAGGTGGACTTTCTCATTGTACTCTGGGCGCATGTTGCACATGGCGAAGAACATGGTGGTTCCTGGAGTATAGAATTTTAATTTTTTTTTTTTTTTTTTAAGTGGGGTTTAACGTCGCTTTCAACTGCCATGGTCATATCACGACGGGGGTTTTACCCTCCATTCGCAGGAAACTCACAAACCTGCTACTCACATTGACCTCACCCAGCCTGAGTGGGGCCGGGAAAAGCCAGCGTCACGAGAATTAGAATTTGAATGGTCACCCATCCAAGTCTTAACCTCGCTGGATGTCGCTTAACTTCGGTGTTCTGAAGGGAACCGGTGTATTCAACATGCCATCGACGCTGGCTAAATTTAATTTTAATTTAATTTTAATATATTAATTTGGTAGTCACCGTGGCCGAGTGAGTTAGCGCGCTAGGCATTGCACGAACGGTGACCTGGGTTCGATCCCCAGCGGAGCAGGATTTTTTTCTGCTCTGTACTTGGGTGTCCGGGGTCCACTCATACCTCGTGAGGCAAAATGAGTAGCTGCTTTTAATGTGAGCAGCGACCAATGGCGGAATTATAGGAAAAAGTAAGATATTAGAATAACAAAGATACGGAAAAGTCCTGTAATTCTGCGCTACCCACTAAAATTGTGATATAATATTAATTTTAATTTTACACATCGCGAAGAACATGATGGATGATGGTGCCTGGAATAGAATAGAATTGTAATTTTAATAAAAAATAGAATGAAAAATAGAATGAGAACGGGCCTGATCAAAATAGACCATGAAAACTATTGTAAAGTATTTTTTAATAAATATTTTTACGTTCCCAGAAGGAGCAAAGACTTTGATTGTTAAGTCTCCTCTTAAAATAAATAACATTTAAAAAAAAGCCGTGCATTTTGGTAGTTAAGTGGTTAAGGTCTGGATGGATTACCAGACTACGCTACCTGAATTATCAGGTAGCGTAGGGATCCGTTGGTTCGAATCCCACCCAATGCACGATTTTTCTCCATTATTAGTAGAGTATGTCACCACATAATGTTAAGACTCTGAGGGTTAAGTGGTGGAAAATGCTTTGACCTTCCACTAGCGAGTATCTTTATATAAAAGAAAATTCTGTGGCTATCACTCATTGGAAAACCTAACTCGGTAGCTTGATCGATAAGGCGGCGGACTTTTAACATGAAGGTCGTTGGTTCAAGTCCAGTTTTCAGCGAAGATTTAGAAAAGAGACTTTGAGTAGTTGTGATATCACGAAAGGGATTAACACAGATGTGAAAACTTTTCATCTTTCATAATATATATTAATTTTGAGTTGCACATTGCATACCCCTATTAACATAATATGACAGGCGCTCATACAAATTATTTGAAAACCCTGGTGATTATCACGAAAGTGATTAACACAAATATGGTAACTTTTCGCTCAGAAAATTCTGTTCCCTCCCAACATGTGAGGCTGGCAATTCCGGCCCTACCCAGGCTGGGTGAGGTTAATGTGGGTAGCTGGTACGATTCCCAGCGAATGAACCCCGTCCTGTCTACCTCAAGTTAGGACGTTGAAACCAAATAGAATCAATGGACATGAAAGGAGCCTAGACATTGGATCTGGGCGTCCATATAATCCTCTCACCACCGTGATACCTATCTAACGGACACGGAATTATTATTATTATACTATTACTCATTGGAATAATATGATGTAAAATACCCACCTAAGGAATGGCCGATGTAGAAGAGTCGGGACTGGCCTGGTTTCTTGTTAAGGATGTAGTCAATCAGGGCCGGCACATCGTAGAAACCCATCTCGTCGAAACTGGAGAGGGAGAGGAAAGAAATGAATGAGTGATTTAGGCTTCTGTTCACTTTACAATATTATATTAGGTGCGTTAAGTTTGACAGCCCACCAGAACGGATTTTGTCCAAATAAGGCTCAACGTTTTGTGCTCGTTTTGTGCCGTTTTGTGCCAGCAAAAATATTGGGTATGTAAATAAGAAACCATGTATATGTATGTATATCATTTAGACTATTTAGAGTATTTTAGAGTAATTAATCCACCTTTAATTATGTATAATAATAAGAAAATATCCATCTCTAACATCATTTGGTTTCCTGACTTGTAAATTTTGAATTAATAATTAAAAAAAAAAAAACATCCATATTTTGTAATTATATACCTACCCATGTAATTATGATTTCTACGTAAAAATTATAAATAAAGCTACAACTTAAGTTGTGAATATGTTTCAATGCAATATTATATATCAGTATAAACAGAAAAGTGAGAAATTGTAGTAGAATTGATATACATTCGAATATCAGAACATACCTGGACAGTGTTTCGAGCTTATTTGCTGTCATCAGCAGGTAATAGTTCTGAATATCTATGCCATCAACTAAGCTCTCTATTTTAATCAGTATAAATAGAAAAGTGAGAAGTTGTACTAGATGTAGGTACATGAATAATGAATATTCCTGATGAAATGCTCACGCGGTTCCAGGGTGATTTTCCTATACTGAGTGGTCATACATCAGGGAGGTTTTAGTTGGTAGGTGCTGGTATGAAAATTACCAGTAAGTCCAACATTACCTGGCGTGATCTGAAATGGGTGTACAAGGGTGGATAACCACACTTGCATGTCTATTCTGAGGTATCGTCAGGTAAACATGAGCTTTCCTACCTTGTTGTATGATTATTATCAGTATAGTTTCTTTGAGAAAAAAAAGGTACATGAATATCAGAACATACCTATATATTATGTAGAACATATATAGGTAATTATATTATGTACGTATATAATATATAGTAGGTACAAATTGATTACCAATCGCGTAAGCACGTATACTCTGTAAATTTAAGCTCAGTTGGATAAAGATTGCAGTTTTTTGACGAAAGGAAATTTCGATCCAAACCCTAACCTAGTTCAACAATTTTTAAATTACACCACGTTAAGAGACGTCAAGCCAGGCTAAGATTTGGATTAATATTTATTTTCGCCATAACAGCTACAATTCTTGTCCAATCGAACCGAAATTTTCAGAGTATGTTTCTTAAAGCAAGGTCCCCCAGCTAGAGTAATAATAATAATATCGCCTTATTTATACTGCCCGATAAGGACTATTAAAGTCCCATTATTCCAGCGGTAAGCCATTTTATTACGTGATAAAAATCCCAAAAGGGAGAATAATTTGTCATGTCCCAGCTGGGTTTCGAACCCACGACCTCTGGAACTTCTGGATGCACAGAGTGCCGCCTTTACCACTGAGCTACCGGGACAGACAGTGGAGTTTAGTGTATTAGACTGTATAGTTTTATACCTGAAGTCCCAGAATTTGGGGTCAGTGTCATCCAGGATTTTGTGCTTGTGGGAGTAACAGTTGCCCCTTGTGTCCGCCAACCAAACGTCATACCCACGATCCGCCAGCATGAACGCTGAAATAAACCAGATTCGAACGGTCAGAAAACTTTCATCCTCAAAACATTATTTTTATTTTTTTGTTGAAGGTAGTTTTTTTATAATAATAATAATAAATCATTTGTTTTATTTTTCATATTTTTTTTTTACAGAGGACCCATCCTAAGGCATTTTTATTTGGCTTCTAATAAGTTGTGCCCCAGGAACCACTTTCGCATTACTTCAGGGTACGTTACCTATACATCAATGCCATTACGGAAACCGAAAAGAGCCCGCAACCTCCGGGTCAGCAACCAATGCTCTTAACCACTGAGCCACAGAGTTCGGCAAAACAAAATATTATTGGCCGATGTTATAAACCCTTGTTGTAAATTAGACATCTACCTATAAAATTTGTTTAAAAAAAAAAAACATTATTAAATTTTAATACTTACAATTACATTAGTACCTGGAAATAAGAAAATTAGTCTGTTATAAGAGAAATTTTGATATAAGAGAACAATTTTCAGGTCCCTTTTATACAGGGTGTACATAAAGTCTCACCCCACCCCCCGTATGTCAAGAACGGCTTTAAATATAGGAAACGCAACAAAAAAAAACGTGTCACCTTAATTTTTTCTGGGAATTAAGTTTCAAAAAAATAAAAAATAAATGGGCAAAGCGGATATCTCTTGAGTTGGGAAGAACTGATTCATTTAACCCTTGATCACCCGTCCGACTATTTAACCCTTTAGCTCACCTAAGTCCTGCTTGGGCCCTCTCAACACCCAGGTGTCGGATGCTAGCAGGATGCCATGGGCAAACAGGACGGCCGGGCCACGCTTGTTGGGGATTCGGAACATGTTGATGAGGAAACCATCCCCGGTCTCTACTGTGTGGCGCTCTGCCGAGTAGCCGAAACTCACTATCAGCTCAGCCTGAAATAATAATAATAACTAGTAGTTCTGCGAACTGTAAACCTCACACAGATTCTATTATCGAGTTTTATCGTGTCACATCAAGCATTAAGACACCAAGACCTCTCATTCAATACCCCACTCGATAGGTTTTAATTAAAATACTCGTTTATCAACCGGCCCCTTTTTTAGGGTCCTTGATTTCTAACCACAGAACCGCCCCCTTAGCTTTCACGATCACAAAATTTCACTACTGAAATTAAATATTACTTTTCAACGACTCTACAAAATTTCAAGAACATTGATTAATTAATTAGAATTAGAAAAAATATTTTTAATTTTCACCAAAACGGCCATGTGGTTCCGAGTGGCCGAAATTGGCCCAGAAATAATTCGTAAAATTCAGGACCCTAATGAACATGTATTGTATATTAAATTCAAACAGTTTTGAAGAATCCGGTCGAGAGGTATCGCGGAACAGACAGACAGACAAACGAAAGCCAAGTCGCCCAATACCCAATTAGCCAAGTTAAAACAAGACTTCACTTAGTGAGGTCGCTTCACTCCCTCGCTGCATTGGGTTCGTAATAAATAGGTAGGTAAAGCATCATTTTATCACCACGGTAAGTCGGTAAGTCATTTTATCACCTCGGTAAGTCATAATACCAGATCCGGGTCTGAATAGATCGGTGACATTGAAAATCCAGGTTAATATACCATCGGTTAACCTCGTTCGTATGATCAAAAATTATACCCGATTTCCTGAACGACCAGGATTTGAATGAGCGTCCCTCAAACCACAAAGCGCGCTTAACCGCAAGTCTGAAGTGTGACACTTTCACAACTCCTACCGCATTATCATTACTATTGTCACAGAAACTACCTTTACAGACAACCACCACTGTTGCTCGATAAGGCGGCGGACTTGTAACCTGGAGGTCGATGGTTCGAGTCCCAATTTTGGTATAAATTTAGCTGCGTGAGTTTGAGTAGTTTTAGCCTCCGTGGCGTAATGGTTGTGACTACTGTCCGTAGTCCAGAGATCCCGAGTTCGAATCCCGGTTGGGGTAAACTTTCGAGGAAAATTCTGTTCCCTCCATACAGGTGAGGATGGCATTCCCGGCCCTACCCAGTACCCAGGCTGGGTGAGGTTAATGTGGGTAGCTGGTACGATTCCCAGCGCATGGAGCGTAAAAACCCTGTCCTGACTATCTATCTCAATCAGGACGTTAAAAAACCAAATAGAATGAACTGGTCACAATAGATCTAATTAGAGGTCGGTGTAATAATTGGTGCTCCTTTTGTGGCTTGTGGAAAATCAACCTGTACACATAACTGGATGACAGCCAAGTTGGCTAGATATCGCACGCAATTGGGATTTTTCAGGCGGAATTTTCAACGGTAGCCTAACGTCAACTCCACACAACTACGTAATTATTACTTTACGGAATCTGGTTGATTGAAAATTACCCAAGTGACGAATTTTATCGTGTGCATGACTATTGCCTAGCTAGCAAAATGTTATCTTGTATGTACAATCAAGTTTCTTCTTCATGCAGAGAATTGGTTCAGGAATCCAGAGAGGAAACGCAGCTTCATTTTTGGGAGCAATTCCAAAAACTGGAGTTTTCGACGAAATGTTTTATGTTTAATAAATATATAGTCCATAAAAAAAATATAATGTAAAGTATTATATTTCTGTTAATCACAATCGTGATATCACAATTTGAAGAGGCCAGGGGAAAAAACAGATGAATGTCCATTTTTTGATTTTGAGATAATTCAATTTTAAGTTTTAAAAGCTTTCTTTCAAGGTCAAGGACTCTCATCTTTCAAGGTCATGGACTCTCATCTTTCAAGGTCATGGACCCTCATCTGTATTCCCTACAAACGATGTGACTCTCATCTTTCTTCCCCTGACCGCATGTTTTAAAAACGTATTTATATTATATCTACGGTTGTAGATATTTACGGTTGTAGATACGTATATAAGGGTTGGGTGGAAGAAATTGCCATAGGCAATAACCCCGCCCTTGAGTTAGGACATATGTATATATTTTGTTTATTTTTCTCCTGTTTATATTTATATTGTCAATTTTGTATTTTAATTTTAACCATCATTTGTTTGAATATATGTAATATGTTCTTCTAATAGGTAATGAGTTTCAAAATAATAATAATAATATTCCATATATTTACATATTTTTACAGTATCAAAGACCTCTACTCCGTATCTAACTCAATTTCTGAAATTTTGGACCTTCATCTTTCTTCCCCGTGTTCTTTATTATTTATTACATATTTAGAAAAAAATTAAATTAGTACTTTAACCACCGACCTCAATGTTATGTTTTCTGTTTCACAACCCCTGGAGGGATAGATTAAACTCAAACTCGCTTTACTAAATCTACGCTGACTTGAACCACCGACCTCCAGGTTACAAGTCCGCCGCCTTATCGGTCAAGCTACTGAGGTCGGTTTAGAGAGACAGATTATTTCCCTATTAGACATTATATCCCAGATTTTGTCTAAGATGAAATTATCCTCCTGACAGCGCAGCGTCGATGGCGCGTTGAATGCACCGGTTCTTGTAGGATCACCGAAGTTTAAGCAACGTCCAGCGAGGTGAAGCCTTCGTGATGCTGGCCGCTGGCCAAACGGCCCAACCCAGGCTGGGTGAGGTTAATGTGGGTATCAGGTTTGTGAGTTTCCTGCGAATGGAGGGTAACACCCCCGTCGTGATATAAACATGCAGTTGAAAGCGACGGTAAATGAGGTAAATCCAAATTAAAAAAATCCTACTGATGGAATCTCCTGAAATCCTGAAATACCAGAACACGAAATTTTCTAAACGAATAATTATGACGAGCATAATTATGCAATTATGAATTTTTCACATGATAATTATTGCAAGTCATCAAGTAGGCTATAATTTAGTTTCCTAATAAAATTGCATTGCTAAGACTTTCGCACAATAAAAACGCGTTCTATCTAACATACTTTTTTTCATGCTATCCATATTTTTTTTCAAACATACTATGCACTGATTTTACTATCCATCTACGTATTTATTAACTGACCTGATTTCAGGTTTTTCCATGAAACCCTTACAATTAACGGTGCGACCAAATTAGATCTATTCTGACCAGTTGGTTCTTTTTGGTTTTAACGTCCTGATTGAGATAGACAGACAGGACGGGGTTTTAGCCTCCATTTATTGGGAACCGTACCAGCTACCCACATTAACCTCATCCAGCCAGGGTATGGCCGGAAATGCTAGCCTCACGTGTTTGGAGGGAACAGAATTTTATTAGAAAAGTCTGCCGCAACCGGGGATCGAACTCGGGATCTCTGGACTACGGGCAATAGTCTCAACCGTCACGCCACGGAGGCTTGCTTCTATCTATCTATGTAAGCCCCAGTATAATTACCTGTGCGAATTCTCTATTTACTACCAACAATCTACAATTTTATTAAAGTGCATTACGGAATTGTATTGCATAAAAATTGCATCGGTATTTTTTTTTTTTTGGCATTGGTTATACTCCTTATCATGGGAATTTGCCATACTACAGCCACTGTGGTTGTGTATCAGTAAGTGAACAATGAAATCAGACACAATATACGGTTGTGGTGTTTGTAACAGACAACCCCTCACGGGTTGATAGTAAGATTGATTACTGACTCGGAGGTTGCGGGTTCGAATCCCGGCCTGATTGGAAAATTCTGACCGAGTTTTCCGTTTCCGTAATGGCATGGATGTAAAGGTGAAGTGCCCTGAAGTAATGCGAAAGCGCTCCCGAGGCACTCGTTATTCTTTTTTTAAAAAAGTAAGTAGATAGTAAGATAAGGCACATTCTACCGATTTTTCATGGGCGCTCATATGCGAGTCTGTAGGGGGAGGGGAGAGAGGGATTGGGGGTTTGATGTATAGGTCCATACATAGTATTTTCTCTAGAAGAAAATGCATTGCGTGCATTTTTGAAAATGCATTGCCTGCTTCGAGCACTCGATTAGTTTATTGGTAAGATATTCGCATTCGTTTGCCATGTGATTGGTTCGAACAAAATACTTGTACTCAAAATTTGGTGAGTTGTTTTTAAGGGATATCTTCCGTGCACTCGTGTGGTCAAACCTCGGAGCCGATAAAAAAAAAACATGGTGAAAATTTGACTACAGCTTCTTTTCTCAAAATTATTATACTTTTGTGTTGTTTTCTTTTTAACTAGTGCACCTAGTAGTCAAGTGGTTAACGCGCTAGTCTGGTAATTCAGGTAGCGTAGGGATCCGTTCGTTCGAATCCCACCCAGTGCCTGAATTTTCCTAATTAATTTGAGTTTGTGACCACATAATAATAATTCTCTGAGGGTTAGGTGGTAGAAAATGGTTAGAACATTAACCTCGAATGGTTGTTACCTGCCACTAAAGATTATTAGTTGTTATCATATTTGTGTTAATCACTTTCGTGTTATCACAACTACTCAAACTCGCTTTACTAAATCTACGCTGAAACCGAGACTTGAACCCACCGACCTCCAGGTTACAAGTCCGCCTCCTTATCGATCAAGCTATTGAGGTCGGTAAGAGTAATAGTAGTAGTATTAATATTATGTGCGTGACACACTGGTACTAAAGATCGGTACTAAAGATTATTATTATTATAGGAGGGTGGGGGCGGGCCCCCCTCCCCTTCCCATGACGCCCATCAGATATCCACCCACGGACGCCCCGAATTTTCAACTTACCGTGGTCATGTTGCCCACTCTCTCCATGCTGGAGAATATCGTGGCCCCGCCCACTTGTCTCGTCACGAGCACGAGACACACTAGCACGGCACTCAGTGTCACGCGTGACGGTGCCGTGCCGAGACGGCGTGACAGATCCATGGCGAAGCCGGCGTGACCAGACGTGACGCTGATTGATTTTTTTCCGAGGTGATGGGTACTTTTCTTAAGTGATCGATACTTTCGATAGATAGTGATAGATTCGATAGATATAAATATTTTAAAACACCGAGATTTTTGATAGTTAAGCGTACTGATTCTGAGTGATCGATTATGCTTCTCAGGTTTCTACTTTCCTTGGGTGATCAATTTTTTTCTTTCTTATCAGGTGATGCCAATATCAGGTTATAGATACCAATATGAGGTGATAAATACTGTGTCAATTATGAAAGCAACAACACTAAATGAGATTATGAAAAAAGTCTTAAAGTATAAAAGTTTAAAGTAGGTAGGTACCTAGTTTTTAATTTAATTTTTTGTGATGCATATAAAGAGATTAAATACTGAAATATTACTAACTTAAACTCAATATTAATAAATAAATGAACCTTGTATTTACAAACAAATATCGAATTATTTACAAATAAATAAAATATGTCACAATGAAAACACGAACAAATCAGAATATAGTTATATGTCCCAGTAAAAACACAGACAAAACGGTTATTTTTTTCCGAAGGCACAAAAAACAAGAGAGAAACAACTTTGCAAAAAAAAAAATTGCGATATTTTTTACGATAAATGCAGCGATTTCAAATTCTTTCTTCAGCTCGCGAATTAAAGCTGATGGCAAAGACACCGTCGATCGAATAATGATTCGACTTGGATTGAGTAACCCGTGTTGTGGAATACCTACCTGGCATAGTCTTCAGATGGTATCATACCAAGGTAAGCCAGGTGTACGTTGAACTTTATAACTACATATTATATCAGTTATAATATATCTTCAAACTTTGTAATTACACCTTAAATTGAATGCCCTAATAGTGAGAGTAACCGAATTTGACGGAATTGTTTTGCTCAATATCTGAAGGATTAGGTGTCAGTGTGTCACGCACTTATCTGGGTTTATAATAACCCCCAAAAAGACCACTTCGTGGTTAAAAAAAGAAGAACGCCTCACTCAAAAGAATGATTATAATTAGCTAAAAATAAATGATATCAAATTGAGAACACCTTACCCCCTCTCTTTCTATATCTCTGCACTCCCTCTGAATTTATTCCTCTTATGTTTATCTTTCTTTATCCTTTCTAGGGGTCATCCCAAACTTGATTTCTCTTTAAATTTACTTGTTGCACGGCAATAAAAAATGGCGGTCGCGGTGTAATTTTCTCGATTCAAATCAAATAAATTCAGAAAAATCATACTACGACCGCCATTTTTTATTGCCGTGCAACAAGTAAATTTAAAGAGAAATCAAGTTTGGGATGACCCCTAGAAAGGATAAAGAAAGATAAACATAAGAGGAATAAATTCAGAGGGAGTGCAGAGATATAGAAGAGAGGGGGTAAGGTGTTCTCAATTTGATATCATTTATTTTTAGCTAATTATAATCATTCTTTTGAGTGAGGCGTTCTTCTTTTTTTAACCACGAAGTGGTCTTTTTGGGGGGATATCAGTTCCTTTTGTACGAAAATATAGGTTCATACACTTATGAAACATTATGAATAACAAAAGTAAATAAGCTGGGAAAATGTGAATGTACCAAGTTGTCTTTTCTTTAAGATATAGTTTTAGCAGTACGTATTTAATTTTTCTAAGGTCAATATGTATTTGGATCACAGATTTGGCCCCCTGAATCCCCAAAGTGAGTAAATAATATATAAATTTGCAATGCAAGACCTTTTGATTCTATACTCCACATGATTAGGTTTATCTTTCAATGCTAAATAGACCTCGGAGCCTCCTATGGGCTATGAGGGACACTAAAACACCTGGATTTACAAATGCCAAAGAAATTAATTTGTAATCACCTTATCATATCAAGGTAAGGTAATGAGTTCTCTCCCGTTGACCTTTTCTTACCCGAATTCTCTCCGGCTTGTTGCAGGGGTCAACACGAGTATCTCTCCCGGAAATAAGACCATGCTTTTTTACATTAGGTATTTAAGAAAATGAAAACTATAAAGTTATCGTTTTTATATAAGAATCGGCCTTTTATAAGGAACTCTTTAAAATCTCTAACTAATGAAAGCCAATGCCTTCAGTGTAAAGTAGAGTTAGGTAAAATACATAGAAGGCAATGCCTCGGGTTTATAGTAGGGTTAGGTAAATATATAGAAGGCCATGCCTTGGGTTTATCATAGGGTTAGGAAAAATACATAGAAGGACATGCCTCAGGTCTATATCAATGATTCCTAGGTGTTTCGATTATAATTTTTATGCTAGGCCTAAACTATGTAGGTATAAAATCAGGTAAAAATGCAAGCGACGGGATACAATTCGGTGTTGATAAAACCATGAGCGGGAGAGAACTCGGTGGTGACGTCCCTTATCAATATCTCACGAGGTATGAGTGTACCCCGGACATAATGGACAGAGAAAAAAAACTTCCCTGAAGGGGATCGAACCCAAGTCATCGTGCGTGCAAGCCTAGTATGCTACCCACTTGGCCAAAGTGTCTACTTTGTCACAACTTTTAGTGAGTAGCATCGACATTATGAGAGCTGATTCATCATATTTTATCTCCATCCAACCATGATTGTCCAAAATCAATCTCGTAATGCCGCCACAGGTCATTGGCCAATTCTGCAACTAATAAAATTTTCCTCGCGAGGGTAATGGGGTCGTCATGAAGATCAAATATAAAGATCGGATAAACAAAACAACGTTAAGCCCAAATTGAAAATATAGAGCTGAAAAATTTCGTCCCCGCCAGGATTCGAACCCATGCTGACTGGGTGGCAGGTCGAGCATGCTACCAATAGACAAAGTTATCTTCTAAAGAAACGGACGGAAAATAAACTAACTAAATTAATACTTGAAAACTTAAACATTAAAATTTTGCAGTGAGAGAGCGAGGTCATCTCGAAAAATACATACTGGCCAAGATCTGACCACTAAGCTAAGGATTTGAATGTACCTACCCGCCAAAGAAAATGAAAAGACCACCAGGTGCCATCAAGTGGACCGGATGAAGTAATAAAATCAATAAATTTGGTATTTGCTCATCGAGATCTTTCATTTGATACCACTTAAGATTAGTATTATCCTTCAATTCCCGATTTGGGCTCCCAAAACCCGAGGCCGCCCAAATGGGCCGCCCGCTTATAATTTAGAATTTTTTTTTGGTCCGGGCTCATCTCCATTATATCTTGATCACTTTAGACACCTCACTTAATCTTCAGTGCCAAGTTAAAGACACGAAGTCGGGTCTCAAAGGATCCGTATGAAAAAAAAAACGGAAAAAAAAAAAAATTATGAATCTTTTCATGTCTTTCACGATTGTTGGGGGGTCTCGAAAATAGGGTTCCCGTTGGCCTAGGAAGTCAAACAAAGAGTCAAATCAATTTATTTTTCAACGTAGAGTCCATTTCTGCAATAAAAATCGCAATTTTTGAAATTCATGTTGCACTTTTCGCTGGCTGAAAGTAGGTACATGAAATGCATGGGAACTATGTTTTCCGTAACCTTACACTCTGCCGGGCTGTCTCTTTCTTTGTATAGGCGTTCTTCACACCTCGGCCGAGGTGTTTGATAATACTGTTACTCTTACCGACCTCAGTAGTCTGTCCCGGTAGCTCAGTGGTAAAGGCGACACACTCTGAATCCAAAAATTCCAGAGGTCGTGGGTTCGAAACCCAGCCGGGACATGACAAGTTATCCTCCGATTTGGGATTTTTACCACATAATAATACGTCTTGGGCTTTTCTGCTGGAATAATGGGACTTCAATAGTCCTAATCGGGCAGTATAAATAAGGCGATATTATTATAATTATTATTATTATCGATAAGGTGGTGGACTTGTTACCTGGAGGTCCGCGGTTCAAGTCCCGGTTTAAGCGTAGATTTCACACAAATATGATAACTTAGTAATAAACACGTATTTATACAGTCCGATTACGACTTGAGACTTGGATGGAGGGTAAAAGAATTTTACCCTACATTCGCTGGGAATCGTATCAGCCACCCACATTAACCTCAACCAGCCTGGGTAGGGCCGGAAATTAAAGGCTTTTTAAGGTCTTTCGCGTTCCTTTTTTTTTGATTTTTATGCCGGAAATTGCATTTTCTGGTAAATTTACTGAATCATAAATGAATCATTCATTGTTTTTTCTATTTGCAAGTGATCCACTGTGGGAAATCTTACAAGTTACCCACATTAACCTCACCCAGCCTAAGTGTAACCGGAAATGCATACCACATGAGTTTTTTCCTTGGAAAACAGCAGTATTTTTTGTCAAATGTTACAGAGACATTGCCAATGTTTTTTGCGATAAGCAAAAAAACATAAAAGCAGATTTGAGAAATAAACAAAAAATATTTGAAGTTCACTATTTAGAATAGTGGATGGCATTGAGAATTTGATGGTGGATTACTTCTTTTTTCTCGTGTTAAAATCGGAATCGAATATGAGGGCCACGATTTGGAAGGTGGCTAAAATGTGTAGATCCGGTTCTTGAAGGTCGAAAGTTTGTTTATTTATTTTAGCAAAACTAGATTGTTCTGGTTTCAGTGGGTGGTGTGTAGAAAACTGGTGGTGCACTAATAGCCAAGTCAGTCAAGTGGTTAACGCGCTAGTCTGGCAATCTAGGAAGCATAGGGATCCGTTGGCTCGAATCCCACCCAGTGCATGAATTTTTCCTGATTAATTTGAGTTTGTGACCACATAATTATAAGACTGTGAGGGTTAGGTGGTAGTAAATGCTTTGAGCATTAACCTCGCCTGGTGGATAGCTTCCACAATCCAAGTAAGAGTGTTATTATTATTTTACTATATTAATATTATTATAGAACACAAAATATTGAACCAAATTAAAAAAAAAACTGTTATTTCTTTGTGGTGAAGCACAAGACCTCTTCACAATTTTTGAGGGTAGTGCAGCATTACTAAGAACCTCCTTTTTTAGTTTGGGATTAACTTTGCTTTCATGGTCATATCACGACGGGGGTGTTACCCTCTATTCCCAGGAAACTCACAAACCTACTAGCCACATTAACCTCACCCAGCCTGGGTTGAGTCGGAATGCCAGCATCACGCATTATTCACCTCGCTGGACGTTGCTTAACTTCGGTGTTCCTACGAGAACCGGTGCGTTTAACGCGCCATTGACGCTGACAGAGACTCCTTTAATTTTCCGAATTATTTTACATTGTCCTTTATATTCTGGTAATGCCACCACTGGTGGTTACTCATACAAGTAGCAACTCATCTTTCCTCACGAGGTATGAGTATACCCCGAACATCCAAGTAGAGAGCAGGAAAATTCCCACCCTAACTGGGGATCGAACCCAGGCCACCATGCGTGCAAGCCAGTGAGCTACTCCCCACCGCCAGGGTGACTACCAAAATATTGAACCATTTTCACCATTGTAGGTAATCCAGGAAGCAAAAAAAATATTTACTTATTTTCAGCCACCAGAAATTTACCGGTATGGAGAAAGATGAAAAAGTGCTTTTTTTTTCATGTAAATGCGTCCCTTTTCTCCCGCGGCGGGCGCCCCAGTGGGAATATAATTCACACAAATGCAATTCAAATATTGAACCATTTGGGTGAATTATTTTTCCCCGGTAGAAAAAAAAAATAAAAAATAAATATTGAACCACTTTAAAAAATAGGTAGGTACGTAGGTATTCAGACATGTAGGTAAAAATCTATTATATTATGTTTAGGTATGGCAATGTGCACAAACCAGTGCATGGCATTGATATTTTGGTAGCAAAAAAAAAAAAAAAAAAAAAAAAAAAAAACGCTTGGTGTTGTCCGTTTGAAAAAGTCAAGGTTACATATACATAACATATATCATGGTTCATAAAGTTTGGTTTGGTTACTTTTTTTCTACCTCATTTTTAATAATTTTAACAATCTTTAGTGGAACCACCAGTTGAGGTTAATGCTCAAAGCATTTTCTACCACCTAACCCTCAGAGTCTTATTATTATGTTTTCACAAACTTAAATTAATGAGAGAAAATTCATACATTGGGTGGGATTCGAACCGACGGATCCCTACACTACCTATATTACCAGACTAGCGCGTTTACCACTTGACTACTAGTGCACTTTTTGTAAAGTTATATATTGTAACGAAGTGTGGCATAAAGTTGACATCATCAAAATTAAAAATTCCTGATTTTATTCGAATTTTAAGAAATATTTCTGTCCCGGTAGCTCAGTGGAAAAGGCGGCACTCCGTGAATCCAGGGGTTCCAGAGGTCGCGGGTTCAAAACCCCGCCGGGACATGACACGTTATCTTCCCATTTGGGATTTTTACCACATAATAATACGTCTTGGGCTTACTGCTGGAATAATGGGACTTAATAGTCCTAATCGGGCAGTATAAATAAGGCGATATTATTATTATTTTTTTTTTTTTTTTTAATGGACATAACATCATTTAAAACTTTAAATATTATTATTTCAAGCAATAATAATTATTTTAAACTTGGTTGTCATTCAAATATTTACCTTGCGAGTGTGACCGACCTCAGTAGCTTTATCGATAAGGCGGCGGACTTGTAACCTGGAGGTCGGTGGTTCATTTTCGGTGGTATTTTCATCAGTGACTTTTAAACATAGATATATTTATGTAGATGAACAACACTATACAGTAGGTAAGTACATCACATACAGGACACGGAAGGAGCCCAGAAAGTCGCTTCTGGGCGTCCACACAGGTTAATACCCCATCAATTCTTCCACCACCATGACACAACCATGGACACGGAAAGTAAGTAAGTGATAGGTATACGTGTGCGGTATTTAATTGCGGCATTGGCGATAATTGAATCACCAGGTAGACCTATATAAAGTACTACTGTAGACCAATGAATTACTATTAGAGTAGACCATTGAATGAGTAAAGTAGACCATAAGTATGCTAGGGAGGTAGCTTCCTGTCTTATGAACAGATCCACACGATGTGCGATGAACAGAAATGATGAGAATTCTCTAGTGATAACGATGGAGTAAAATTTAATGTACTATGAAACCATATTCTTTTGTCACGAAATAATTGGTTTTCAAAATAATATGACTGTGACTCTTGTTCATTGCCACATTGACTTTTCAAGACGACAAAATACACAGAAACTATAATATATTCACCGTTATACGAGTATAAGCACTGTAGTTCTCCCGCGAAACGGCCGTTTTGTTTGAGTAGACTTTAGTTTTGGAGATCTCTGTAGCCTGTATGTGAATTATTATTAAATAAGTTAAACTATGTAGTTAACTAAGTATGTACCGACCTTAGTAGCTTGATCGAAAAGGCGGCGGACTTGTAACTAACCTGGCGGTCGGTGGCTCAAGTCTCGGTTTCATCGTATTAGATTTATTAAAGCGAGTTTGAGTGATTGTGATATCACGAAAGTATGATTAATACAAATATGATGTTTCAATAAAATAATTCAAGTAAGAATTATTTTTTCTGAAGAGTCTCTAAAACGTCATTGTTAGTATTTTTTTTTT
This sequence comes from Bactericera cockerelli, assembly GCA_024516035.1. Lineage (NCBI taxonomy): Eukaryota > Metazoa > Arthropoda > Insecta > Hemiptera > Triozidae > Bactericera > Bactericera cockerelli. Next base: position 804,119 of record CM044959.1, read on the forward strand.
TTTTTTAAACGTCGCTTTCAACTGCATAGTCATATCACGACGGGAGTTTTACCCTCCATTCGCTGGAAACTCACAAACCAGTTACTCAAATTAACCTCACCCAGCCTGAGTTGGGCCGGGAATAGCCATCACCACGAGAGTTCGAATTTGAATGGTCACCCAACTAGGTCCTAGCCCCGCTGAACGTTGCTTAACGTCAGTGATAGAGCGAGAACTGCTGCATTGAACGTACCAGCGACGCTGGCCTCACAAGGTATATGAGTGTACAACTGTACACCGAATATTCAAGAGAAGAAAAAATTCTACCCAGCCGGAATTCGAACCCGGATCACCTCCTTGCTAGCAGAGTGGGCTCGACCACGGTCTCAAATAATAATAATAATAATGTGTTTCTTTGTGTTGTTTTATCACAATTTTAGTGGGTAGCGCAGAATTATAGGACTTTTCCGTATCTTTAATATCCTAATATTTTATTTTTGCCTATAATTCCGCCACTGGTCGCTGCTAACATTAAAGCAGCTACTCATTTTTCCTCACGAGGTATGAGTGGACCCCGAACACCCAAGTACAGAGCAGAAAAAATCCTGCCCGCCTGGGGATCGAACCCAGGTCACCGTGCGTGCAATGCCTAGCGCGCTAACTCACTCTGCCACGGTGACTACTCCACGGTCTCAAATAAACGAGGGAAAATTCATGCATTGCGTGGGATTCGAACTCTCGAATTCTTCGCTAGCTGCAGCTATCCATGAATTACCAGAGTAGTGCGAAGGCGGCCACAACAAGGACCCTGGGCCTATACCCTAGACTCCCTAGAGCCCTAGACCCTCGGCCCCAGACCCTGGTACCTACAGCTTGATATAGACCATTTTCGGGTCTCTAGTGAGGTTAATGTGGGTAGCAGGTTTGTGAGTTTCCAGTGAATGGAGGGTAACATCCCCGTCATGATATGACCATGCAGTTGAAAGCGACATTAAAACCAAATTAAAAAAAAAAAACTATCAAAGATGGCCGATTATTGGGGACAGATCTGAGGCATTACGACTTGTCCACAACTTGTTTATCCATGGATGCATCAGCACCCAACCCAACTGTTATTTACCACCATCTAGGTCAGGGTTGTATATGAAACATGTTTGCCCATAATTGCCATATTGTCACGTCTCCTGAAGAGAATTATTTTATTATTCAATGTAAGGATGCCTGAAGATGGCAAATCTTATAGTGCCGCTCTGACCTCTGCCTCCATGGTAGAGCTGTAAACACCTCAGCCTGTTGATCCAGTGGTCGCGGGTTCGAATCCCGGCAGGAGGTTCGATCCCTGCCGAAAAATATAATATCAGATTTATTTATTTATTTACACTTTATTTTTTTATACAAAACAATCAACGATAAATTATTAACAATATCAGACGTCCTTTTTAAGTACTTTTACCACGGAACCGCTTTTGCATTGTTTCAGGGCACTTCACCTGCCACTCCGGAAACGAAAAAAATTCGTCAAAATTTACCGCTCCGGCCGGGATTCGAACTCGCAACCTCCGGCTCACCGACCAATGCTCTTAACCACTGACCTAACCGGTCATCAATGGACGGACCCGATTGACCGGAAAGATCCTTCGTAGCAGCAGGAACCGGTTGTTTTCTCGCTGGCCTTATAAGTCTGCTAGACCTTACAAAGAGTTGCCGGATCTGGTCGGTCTTCTCCAATTGTCCGTGGCTATGACCCTGATGGTTCAGGGCGAGAAGAGCAGATTAACCCATAACTGCCCAAGGCGTCCATATCGTCAGCTGGAAGGTAAAACTGACCATCTGCATTTGGACCATTTCCATTTGGTCATTGAAATCTCCACCAGTGTTTCAGGTAAAAATTGTTTTTTTCGCTTTTTCCCGCGGATATGTTTGAATACTACCGAACTTTTGATTTTTAGCCAATAGTTAGGTTAATTTCCGACCAGAGTAACGAAAAATCGAGAAATGGCCAACTGTCACTTGGTCAGTTTTACGTTCTAGCCGACGATATGGACACCTTGGGCAGTTATGGGTTAACAATTCTGGGCAGTTATGGGTTTTAAACACAAACACCTATGTATAATTGTAAATAGAAGTTATATACCTACCTGGTACATACATAAAACTATACTTTGTTACGCCGACCTCAGTAGGCGGCGGACTTGTAATCGGAGGTCGGTGGTTCATGTCCCAAGTTTAGCAAATATTTAGTAACGCCAGTTTGAATATCCTCTAAAGGCCCAAGCACTTTTTGTGTTTTATAAGCTTAAAGGCCCAGTGTCCAAAATTTTGGACAAATATTTTGTTGGCCATGCATTGCCTGGGATTCGAACCAACCCTTCTTCTTTCATGCGACAAAAGTATAATACTAAATAATATTGCAATAGCTTTTCAATATCATTTGTATAACTAAGTGCACTACAAAGTAAACAATGCTATTGAGTAGTTTAGCTATTCAATATCACTTTAGTACCCATAGGGTGGTAGAAAATGCTTTGTGCATTAACATCGCCTGGTATTTACCTTCCACTACAGAGTATTATTTTTAAGTATATAAATAATTTTATTGCACTCTAAAGAATACAATGCTATTGAATCTATGCACAGCTAACACAAGGTAAAATCAATGTATTCAGTGTTATTGGTCAAGACCAATGTGTATTGTAAACTGACCTGTGATCCGGATCTGACTAGAATCATCTACTGTATTGATGGTCGTATTGGTTAAGGCGCTAGTCTGGTAATCCACGTAGAGAGGAAACCGTTGGTTCGAATCCCACCCGATGCATGAATTTTTCACCCTCTATTTGAGACTTTGATCAGATAAATGGCACCAACAAATTATTATTATAACCAAACCAACTTCCGGAAGATATTTTTTTTTTAATTCGGTTTAACGTGGCTTTCAACTGCATGGTCATATCACGACGGGGGTTTCACCTTCCAATCGCTGGAAACTCACATACCAGCTACTCTAATTATCCTCACCCAGCCCGAGTGGGGCCGGGAATAGCCAGCATTACGAGGGTTCAAATTTTAATGGTCACCTATTCAAATCCTAGCCTCGCTGGACGTTGCTTAACTTATTTGACTCAATGTGAACTGGAATAATGGGACTTTTTCTTTAGTGCTCACCGAGGTAGTAAGTTTTAATAAATAAATGTCTATTATTATATTACTTATAATTCAGTGTAAATACATTTTCTTACTATTCTTTATTTTTTTCATTTTTATTTTTCAAGATTTAAGGAAAAGCAGAAGTTGTTCCCCGGAATCGCTTAAGCATTACTTCTGGACACTTTACCTTAACATCTATGCCATTCTGGAAACGGAAAATCTCGGTCAGGATTTTCCGCTCCCGCCGGGATTCGAACCCGCAACCTCTGGGTCAGTAACCAATGTTCTTAGCCAATGAGCCACGGAGGTCGTAAATATTGACTACTAGCCGCGTCCCGGCTAGTCCTGCGGCGCAGTTGATTTTTTAGAGGCATGGCCGAGTTTTAATTTAATAAAACAATTTTAAGTAGTTTTAATTTGTCATGATGGAAGAATAAGATATTATTATGATAGAAGAATAAGGTATTGTAATAATTCTGGGCAAATCCTACAGTGCCTCGATCGCATGTCCCGTGATACCTGTCCTTGTTTACCTATTATACGATAGATCAGTGCATAGGGTTCCGTACGAAAAATAAACAACGGGTACCTATTTTCGAAAATTAAAATGGTCATCTGTTTACGAAAAAAAAATTATCTTTCAGAACGAGAGGGCAAAAAATATTTGGAACAAAACTTTTTGTGTAATATCTAGTGATTCCAAGAATTTTCATTACAGAGACTTATTAGCACAATAGCTTCAGCGGCTTGATTATAAAAAAAGGTTGAACTTCATTGCCTAGATCTATTAGGACATCCAAATTTAAGAGTGAAAAAACTCAACTTTTAAAAACTGGACATTTTGGATAACGCATAACGCCAATCATTGGTAACCATGCAAAATTTCTACTCAATCAGACTTGTGGTTCTCGAGTTTTACGAGGACAAACATACCACACAGAAACGAATTATTTTATAATTTATTTATTTATTTATTTATTTATCGTATAGCATTTATCGTATCGTATATTTTATAATATAAGATTTTTAACAATGAAAATTATTAGATAGTTTAACGAATAAAACCATCATCAGACTTTGAGCAAAAAAATTCTCACGTAATAAATAATTTCTTTTATTGTTATTGCCTTTCTTTTTATGTACAGTCCATGGAAGCAGCAATGTATTCGGTGTCATAATTCAATAACAAGGACCAGTTTAGACTGACTTCTCAGAAATTGACCATCCAGAACTTTGTTTTTATTTGTTTACCACCAAATCTATACATTTATTACAAAACTATTTACTTTAATAACTAAAATGTTGTTCGCAAGAAAACAATTCTTTTTGACTTGAACAAATGAACAGCCTCTTTAATATGTAATGGATGACTTGCACCTTATTAGGTACTTTCGAGAAATTTATAATATTAGAAATCGGAAATATTTTGTTCGTTCTTGTAAAAAAAAAAAAAAAAAAAATGTCTTCAAAATTCTTCATACCTATTTCTGGACGTTTCATAGCCTCCTAAGCAACTTTGGTTTTGTGTCTGTCTGTCGGTCTGTTAATACATTCCTTGTAACGCGTAAATCTCAGAAACAACTGAACGGATTTTAACGATATAGATTTTAATTTTGTACACATAATTATAGGAGACATTCTGTAGATGGTCCCATTCTAAATTCATCAATTTCGCACTAGCGGTGCTTGGTGAGAGAGACAATACGCCTGACCACTAACTTTGTACTTATACGCTAACGCTTATATCTCGTGATCGGCACACCCGAAATAAATGAAATTTTGTTTGTAATATATGCGTATTAGCCTTTTACATAGTGCATTCATGTTTTTTTTTTTTTTTTTTTTTTTTTTTTTTTTTTTTTTTTTAAATAAATGTTGAATGAGCTCTGAAGTCAAAAAAACTGCAAAAAATAAGGTACGGAATTGCCGATATATGATTTTTCGTAGAATCTAGAATGTAGGAAAAACAGTATTCTACCAAATTTGAAGAGAATCGGTTGAGAACTTTTGTAAATACCAGTGATTCGGTTTAAAAAAACTATGATTCTAGCGATAGTAAAAGTTGTCTCGCAAGAGGACTATAAATATACAGGGTGGTCCAGAAAGTTTGCACCAAAATGATAGGGGTAATGAAAGAGACCATTTCCAACAAAAATATTCCCGGACATTTTCCTTTATTTTTTGTCGTTTTCAAAATGGCGGCCAAAACTTGTGTTTTTCAAATATGTGCGTTCAGAACCTTGACAGCCTAAATGAGCATCATCATTAAAACATTGACCGGGTTAATTTAATTTATTTTAATTAAAATTTTATTCTCAATTCAAAAATGCAATCGGTTTTTTTCTAGGTGGTACAGAAAAAATTAAAAAAATCAAAAGCCAAACCAAAGTTGGAATATTTGAAAACACACGTTTTGGCCGCCATTTTGAAAACGACAAAAAATAAAGGAAAATGTCCGGGAATATTTTTGTTGGAAATGGTCTCTTTTATTTACCCTATCATTTTGGTGCAAACTTTTTGGACCACCCTGTAGAACTGACTAGCCAACCCTAACAAGCCAGGCTAGCTTGCAGTTTCCCAAGGGTTAATGTCTTATAAAGAAAAAGCTAAAGTTCTCACGATAGTTGATCGCAAATAGAAATATGTGGTTCAGAGCGAGCTAACTTTTCTCTCGAGTTTGACTGGAGACCATCAATCACTCCCCCCCAGCTGAAGCCAAGCTGGTTACAACAACAACATAATAAAAGTTTTGATTATCATTCAAGAGGACGTATTGTGTCCATAATTGGCAGTGTATTTTTTTTTTTTTTTTTTTTTTTTTTTTTTCATTTTCAAGTGACCCATTTGAAAAAAAAAAAACAGCCTCATAAGAATTCTTCGTTCGACTTAGATTTTTTAGACGAATAGAACACACACGATTATCAAACGACTAAACTGTTTAACTTGATGAAAAAATGGAAAATTGAAGCAAATTATAGGTTTTCCGAAGAAAAATGGTTTTATTATAGAGGAGAAACTGGTAATGAAAATGGGAAATTTAGCCACTGGGGGGATTTCCTGTCGTTTTCCAATGTAAATACTTTGATGACTCAATTTATTTCCATGTAATTTTACATTAAAGCCTATGCAATACATAATAAATGCACTGGTAGTCAAGTTGTTAACGCGCTAGTCTGGTAATCCAAGTAGCGTAGGGATCCGTAGGTTCGAATCCCACCCACTGCATGAATTATTCCTCATTAATTTGAGTTTGTGACCGCATAACAATAAGACTCTGAGGGTTAGGTGGTAGAAAATGCTTTGAGCATTAACCTCGCCTGGTGGTTCCTTCCTTCCACCAAAGAGTGTTATTATAATATACAGGGTCTTCATAAAGTCTCACCCAGGCCTAGGTTTCTCGAAAACGACTCAGAATATCAAAAAACGCAAAAACCCGTATTCCTTTATATTTAGGGGGATTGATTTTCAGCCAAAAAATTTTTGCCTACACGGCCCCAGTCAGGCTGGGCATGGACCAACTTTAAAATCTTAAATATAATGGTATGTCTTGTGGCATATTGTTTTAAAGGTCTTATTGAGAGAAGTTCATTACAATAAATTTCAGTGTGCTACGACTTACCGTTCTCGAGATACAGGGTCGGACGTCCTGCGTAATATCCATATATTTTGACCTATAACTCGTTAACCGTAAATTATGGAGAAAATTTTTCTTTTTAATAATAACTCCTTATGGCAAGAACTTTCGAACAAGTTAAAACTTGATTTGTTTTTTCGTTAAATTTTTTTCGACTGTTCGTCCGGCTGGCTGACGAAACCGACCAGAAACTAACATCAACAGAGTATGTCGAGTTATAACTTGTTCGAAAGGTCTTGTCATAAGGAGTTATTATCAACATGAAAAAATTTCTCCATAATTTACGGTTAACGAGTTACAGGTCAAAATATATGGATATTACGCAGGACGTCCGACCCTGTATCTCGAGAACGGTAAGTCGTAGCATACTGAAATTTATTTTAATGAACTTCTCTCAATAAGACCTTTAAAACAATATGCCACAAGACATACCATTATATTTAAGATTTTAAAGTTGGTCCATGCCCAGCCTGACTGGGGCCGTGTAGGCAAAAAATTTTTGGCTGAAAATCAATCCCCCTAAATATAAAGGAATACAGGTTTTTGCGTTTTTTGATATTCTGAGTCGTTTTCGAGAAACCTAGGCCTGGGTGAGACTTTATGAAGACCCTGTATATTACACTAGCAGTTTCACCCGTGCTTCGCTACGGTTATTTTCCTTGTTTCTATCCCGATGTTATTTCTACCAAAAAATTCCCAATATCTTGAAAATGGTAAAAGAAATTTTAATTTTGATAATTTTCTAGGTAGTTTGACGTTGGTTTAGGGGGGGTCAACTCTCATGAAAATTTCAATATCTATTATCGTTTGGGCTGTGGTATTGTAAACAGACAACCCCTAAGAGGACATAGTCAGCCAGTCAGACACGCACAGATTCGAGTTTTATACATAGAGAAGATATAATTTTACAGTTAATTTCCATATAATTTTTCTTTAAAGCCCTTGTAATACATAATAAATTACATATAATTTTACTGTTTATTTCCAGATATTTTTACTTTAAAACCTATGTGATACATAATAGGTATATTACATATAATTTTACAGTTTCTTTCCAGATAATTTTTCATCTAAACTTATGCAATACATAATATAGTACATATAATTTTACATAACTATGTACATACTGTATACTGGAACTGAAGGAAAATACAGACAATTGGGATCACTACATGATATCACCTTTATAAATTAAAAGCAAGACGTATAGTTTGGTCTTACCAAAGATAAACAAAGCCGGCATCGGTGACGCGTTGAATGCACCGGTTCTCATAGGATCACCGAAGTTCAGCATCGTCCAGCGAGGTGAAGACTTCGTGATGCTGGCTATTCCCAGCCCAAACCCAACCTAAGTAGCTTGATCGATAAGGCGGGCGGACTGGTAACCTGGAGGTCGGGGGTTCAAGTCCCGGATTCAGCGTCGATTTAATAAAGCGAGTTTGACTAGTTGTAGATCACGAAATTGATTAACACAATTATGATAACTCTTTCTTTCCCGGCCCAACCCAGGCCGGTTGAGGTTCATGTAGATAGCCAATGACAATATGTAAGCGGCTATATTGTAATGGTGTTACAGTACGCTAACCCTCGTAATGCTGGCTATTCCCGGCTCAAGCAAGGCTGGGTGAGGTCACTGACTGGCTTTTCATAGGTTAACTGGCTGATGACATCATACTAGCGGCTTCGTCAAAGAGTGTTATTATTATTATTTTTCTCGTAGGATCACCGGAGTTCAGCAACGTCCAGCGAGGTGAAGAATTGGTGATGCTGGCATTCCGTCCCAACCAAGGCTGGGTGAGGTCACTCACTGGCTTCTCACTGGTTAACTGACTGGTGATGACGTCATACTAGCGGCTAGCACGTGATGAGGTTCCAGTAACAGAACCCTTGTAATGCCGGCTGTTTCCAGCCCAACCAAGGCTGGGTGAGGTCAGTCACTGGCTTCTAATTTGTCAACTGGCTGCTGATGTCATACTAGCGGCTAGCACATGATGGGGTTCCAGGAGCCAGGCTAGGAGCCGGTCCAAGTAGCCGAGGTCCAGCCCATAGCTCAGACAGATGAGGGTCAGGTGTTTGCGGCTTTGCTCTGTGCAGAGGAGACTCCTCAAGTAGTCGTCCTTGGTAGATAACCTGGAAGCAGGATAACATAATAATAATAATGTTGTTGTTGTTGTAACCATCATTTATTTAGAAAATCTTTATTAGTAGAACATATATGTATGTATACAGACAAAAAATGGTAAAAATTGAATATAAGATTGACAATATTTATAATATAAACAAGAAAAAAATAAACAAAATCTATACATATGTCCTAACGGGGTTATATCCTAAGGGCGGGGTTATTGCCTATGGCAATCTCTTCCACCCAACCCTTCCATCATAATTATCTCCAACTAACCATTTTTATTTCCTTTTTATTGTATTTATTGTTTCGATTTTAAAAACTGTTATAATAGGTAATTATTTGTATTGTACATATGTCTTCTTTTATCTAATGAAGTTTTTAATAATAATAATAACAACAACCATCATATTCCAATATCTCTTTGACTGCCAATGCTTTTTAGGTACATTTCCTGTGACGCCACAGCATTATTCATAATGTTTCCTCACCAGCCACAGCTTTTATGGACATTTTACAATGCCCGTGCCATGGCCGTGGAGGTCAAGTAACTTTTTTTGGTTCCTCCCGTGGTGCCATAGCACGCATATACTATTCAACGCATTCAGAAACCAAAACCACCACAAAATTCTTCATACGCCAGGCTATCTTTAGACCATTTGAAATACATAGTACTAGCAGGCATCATTGCGTGCCATGGCTGGAAAGAAACTCTTATGGAGCACGCGCGGGTGCGTGCCATGGCAGTCAAAAGCCGTATTTTTCTTTCTAACCAAAGTTAACCAAACGGGAATAAAATGAAACAAACTGGAAGCAAGTCATTTTTCTTTTGGAAGAGGAAAAATTTCCACTTCCAAAGTTAACCAAAGTGGAAGCAGAAAATTCTTGCTTCCACTTCTTCTATAGGTTAAGTCCATTGTTTATCTTTAAAAGTAACCAAACGCATTTTTCTTTCACGAATGACCTTGGAATAAAATGGAAATATTTGGAAAAAACCTAACCTGGAAATGTTTTTTGGTTAGAAAGAAAAATACAACTAAAGAGTTTATCAATCTCGTAATGCCACCAATTTTTTTTTTTTTTTTTTACAACATTAAAAAGGCACCTACATTTTAAGCATCACCACAGCGATTAGACTCCACTCGGCGCCCTGGACCATCAGGTTATGCGCAGACAGGGTGAATGTGCGCACTAGGGGGCGCAGCTCAGAGGTGAGAGAGAGGTGAGATGCGCCCAGGAGGCGCAGCACTTCCGGAACTCTGGAATAGAATAATAATAATAAAACAATTGTAATTAAAATTTACAAATTTTAATTACAATTGTTTTACGGATTACAAAACAATTGTAATTAAAAATTAATATTGATCTTTATTTTTTTTTTTTTTTGTACATACTTCCAATTTTTTTTAAATTTATTGTTATTAATTCTTTGTTGATGACTGTTTTGTAAAAATAAATAAAGTGTAAATAAATAAATAGAATGAACAAAGAAACAGGAACAAAAAAGAGAATGAAGCTAATGTCCTACCTAAAGGGCAGGGTTATTGCCTGTGGCAATCTCTTCCACCCAACTCTATTATTAACTGTAATAAAGAAAAAATAATAACAATTTGCATAAGATTTAGTGCAAAATAATAGACGCTTTTGTAATACGTCTGTGGCGCTAAATCACGGATTGCGTACTGTGTAAGATAGGGAAAACCGACGCTAAACAACGACTTAGGCCCGTATTTTTGAACGACCCTAAAACAAATTTAGTGTGAGTGGTCCGGATACGCGTGCGCAGTGAATCATATCAGCCACAGAGACAGAATTTATTTTGAACTTAAGTTTTGAACGCTTCTCACAAATCTTGAGTGCAGCTCAGCGCATGAGCAGAAACCATTTCAGCCAGAAAGATGTAGATATAAATATAAATAAACAACACGTTTCTTTGCATTTCCAATCAGCTGACCCTAAAAGTGAATGAAATTTGTGGAAATTTTGAAGTGTCGGAATTGGTCACTTTACAACTGCTGGTGATTTCTCATCGGTATTTTTGAAATTCGTGAAGACACATTATAATATTTCTTGGAAGTGATTTTACTTCCTAACTATTATTGTATTTTATTTCTTTAGCAAATAGATAACCTTTTTAACAAATTTGTGATAATCCCTTATAATTATGCTGGCAATATTCGAGAAACAAACAAAACGCTAATTTTGCACCGCCAAGAAAGAAAGAAAGAAAAGCTTTTTTATATACCTACGTATTTTCTTTGGGAAGACGAACATCTTTCAAAAGATATCCTTAATTTTGAATGGCCTAATAGAGCCTGAAAGACCTGAAGACATCTGATTAAGAAAAAAGTTTGCTAACAAGTAGTTTGGACAAACTAATTTACAATAGACATGTTGTATTTATTGAAAGTTAAATATTTGTCATTATATTCTAAATATTAATAAAAAATATTATATGTATCTTTTAATCAAGTTTACTGTACTGTACCCTCCTCATTTTAGGACAAAGGTAGCATTTACCTATCTCGTTTTTTTTTTCATATTACGACGGGGGTTTTACCCTGCGATCGTAGGAAACTCACAAACCTTCTACCCACATTAACTTCAGCCAGCCTGGGTTGGGTCGAAATGACAGCATCACGAAGTCTTCACCTGGACGTTGCTTAACTTTGGTGGTCCCACGAGAACCGGTGCGTTCACAGCGCCATCAACGCTGGCTGTATCTGGTTTATTTGTGATTTTATATCACAACGTATGTCGGTAGGTTGACGAAATTTCAAGTAACATATTCATTTTTTATTCTCGTATGTCACAAGTGGTCGTCTCTACCAATACTCATTTTTCCACACCAGATATTAGTGAACCACGTAACATCCAAAATACAGATATAAAAAAGTCTAATTCCTCCGGAATTCAAACTCAGCTCACTTCAATGTAAGTCTGGTGCGCTAGACCACTCGGACACTGTGACTCCTGACACCGTCGAGCATAAAAAGTCTTTGAAGGGCTTGGGAAATCATGAATAATGAGTACATTTGGTAGATACCTGTGTAGAAAATAAGTAAAATGCAGAACATTGAAAAGAGAACATTGTGGATAGTGATAAAACAATGAATTAACATTTTTATTTATTAATAAATTAATTCAATAATTGAACAATAGATAGCACAGTTTGAGTTGGACCGGGAATAGCTAGCATCAAGATTGTCCAAATTTAAATGGTCACCCATCCGAGTCCTGAATTCGCTGGACGTTGCTTATCATAATCGACGGAACGAAAACTGGTGAATTCAACGTGCCATCGACACTGATATCAAGATTCAACGTGCCTGTGAGATATAAATTGTAGGTACTTCTTTCGCTGAGAAGGCTGAGATCGGAATAGTAATAATTATTTTCAAATTGGCTTCCATCTCGGAAAAAACTTGTTTAAATTCTTAAAAAGGATAAAGAAATTTAAAACTATTAAACAAGAAGAATCACCAGACAAAAATTATTTTTGAAAAGATTAGAAAATGTAAACAATAACACAGATGATTTTCACACAGAGGTGAAAATACCCTCTGTGCGAAATGGGCCATATTTCATAAAAAAATTGTAATTGCTCGTGAGCAAAGAAAATGTTTGCAAGCTTTATTTTTAGCTTTGTGATGGACATATACCTTTTACTTTCATAGAAACAAAAGCTTTTGATATTTGATAAAAGAAAAAACTCTTTATTGTACTCAAAACTTTTTTATTGTAGATCGAAGCAACTCCTTTGGATTTCGGAAGAAAAAGCATTTCCTTCTTTTGAATAGGGCCCAATATTGCGCCTGTGCGGAAACGGAATCGAGCACTGAGGTCATATAACATAGAGGGAACCCGATGTATCAAGATTTGCGTTCAAAAGGGACCATCAGCTGATTTCAAAATCAATGCCGGACTTGCAGTAATTTTTCTCTCGCGAAAGAGCGGGTACCTAAACTACCTAATTCTTCTGAAATAATATATTTACTATTTTCATACTTACATATTAGTAATTTCTGTCTTTGCTTCCTCTTTTACTTTCCTTATTTTCTACTTATTATGTTGTAATATAAGAGTTGGTATCTGACGTGAAAATTAAAGATGTTTAGATGTCCGCCTTTACATGAAGTAAACAAAAAATTCAAATAAATTGAACCAATCAGAAGCCGGGATTTGTTGAAAGAGGGACCATCAGCTGTTCAAAGTTAGACGCATAAATTTGTTCAACTCGAGATAGGTAAGGTTCCCTCTATATTATATGATCTCAGTGGAATCGAGAGATTCATAAGTCACAATTTATATACTTAATTGGCCAAAAAAATTCAAAATCCCGACGGTTGTCCCTAAAGTAGTATTAGGGACGTTCAAAAATACGGGCCTTAAGTTATCGATGTTGTCTATTAATTTGGTTCCTAGTCCGGTTTATGTGGCAGCACCCCCAAACCATTTTCCTACCGGCCGCGCCTGGTATTCACACTTGACTCACATTTTTATCAGCTTGTCTAGAAGAATCTTTCTCCTCAGAGCTTTCTGAGCATGCAAATCCACAGGAGGTAAAATCACAGGAGATGCTTCTTCATCGTCTGTTTTGCATTTTGGTGTTTCCTCTGCAAATGTCACCTTCCTTTTGTCTCCTAGGATAAAGATAAACAAACTGATTAGTAAGCCAGCGTCGATGGCGCGTTGAATGCACCGGTTCTCGTTGGATCACCGAAGTTAAGCAACGTCCAGCGAGGTGAAGACTTCGTGATGCTGGCATTCCGGCCCAACCCAGGATGGGTGAGGTTAATGTGGGTAGCAGGTTTGTGAGTTTCCTGCGAATGGAAGGTAACACCCCCGTCGTGATATGACCATGCAGTTGAAAGCGACGTTAAACCAAAAAAAAAAACTGATTAGTCAACTTGTAGAATTGCTTTTGTCTGTATCGCATTTGTATCTGTATCGCACAGTTGTCGTTTTAGTTATATTTTCTAATTCTAATTTTGTTCCTTGTAGCCGATTTTCACTATAACCGATAAATCGGCTATAAGGAACAAGTTCACATTATTCCAGCAGTAAGCTCAAGACACATTATTATGTGGTAAAAATCCAAAAGGGAGGATATCTTGTCATGTCCCGGATGGGTTTCGAACCCGCGACCTCTGGACTCTCTGGATTCAGAGAGTGCCGCCTTTACCACTGAGCTACCGTGACAGACAATTCTGAGCATTTTATTTATGTATATAAAAATGTTTAATTTATTTAATTTCTGTTTCGGTGCTTGTTAATTATTGTTATATGTTTATATTAAAAAATATGATGAAAAAGTATTTTTTTTAAAAAATCACCTTTATAAAACTCGTCCACAACGATCATCATATCTTCGGTTTGCCTTCGCAACTCTTCGTAATTTGGAATGGCTGCCTGTGGTTTCTTGACTTCGGGTTTCAATCGGGCATCCTCGGTATCGTCCGCTATCTCAAGCAAGTTTAGCTTCTTGCACAGAGACGCATAGCGGTCATATGTCTCTTTCTAATTGAAGAAATCGGGTGGAAGACATGAAATAAAATTAAAAATAAAGTTTTTTTTATTAATTAATAAAGATAATTTATTTTATTGTTAAAGTCTCTTCCGAGAACAGTCTCTGAAAAAGTGTAACTATTATTTGTAAAAAAAAAAAACAAACGAAAAAATTATAATAAATCATGTTCCACCTTTCATATTTTTTCTCTGTATACAGAGGCACCCATCCTAAGCAATTTTTATTTGGCTTCTAAGATATAAGTTTTTTTTTTACATGGTAAAAATTGCTAAAATAAAGTTAATAGAATTAGTTAATAAGATGAATCCATTAAACATTATATTCGCCCTAGATTACAAAACAATTGTAAATATAAATCTAAATTTCTTCTATTTGTGTTTTTTTTTATGCATACCTATTTCGAAGTTTTTGTGATATTAAAATGATTTTTTGCATAAAAAATAGAGTGTGTAAATAAATAATATTAGCTTAATATCTTATTAGATGGATAATTTAAAATTAAAAAAAAAAACTGTCAAAGCACCTCCTTCAAAATATGGAAACTCAGGACCTAACAAATACAAAACCAATATAACCAAAACTCACGTGATTGCCAAGTAACTGATTCATCTGAGGCTCATTTGTCCCACTCAGTTGTTTCATAACTTCCGCATGTTGCTTATAGTGCTTATTCGTTTCCACCACAACATTACGTACAGCTGTCTCTCCAAGTAAATAAATCAGAGTATCTACGGATACCCATTGCTTCAAGTTGGCTTCAAGAGCTAGAATTCTGTTTAGTGCTTTGTTTAAGTTCTCTTTCTCGTTTTTGATTTTGGAGTTTTCGCAAGTTGGTTTTGACTTTTTCATGATATTACTGTTGTGTAGTTGACGGTCATCTTTTCTTTTCTTGTCTTGTAAGCATTCTTTTAGAATCTCTGGTGTAATTTCATTTGTTTTCTTATTTTCAATTATTTCTTTTGCTATATTGTTTGCAGTGTTTGTTTCAGTTTGTTTCACACTTGTACTAGTGGGTTTTAAGCTTTCAACATGTTCAATGATTTGTTGTTTTTCAACATCAACATCCATTTTTTGTTGTTGTGGTTGTTTTTGTAGGGGCATATCCACATCTTGTTCAACACTTCTATTTCTATATTTTTCGTCTTTCACTGCCTCTGGTATTTCATTAGATGTTTCACAGATATTGTCCGATTTCTTACAATTACTACTAGTTGGA
The DNA here is from genome assembly GCA_024516035.1 of Bactericera cockerelli. Taxonomy (NCBI): domain Eukaryota; kingdom Metazoa; phylum Arthropoda; class Insecta; order Hemiptera; family Triozidae; genus Bactericera; species Bactericera cockerelli. The sequence goes on from CM044959.1 coordinate 819,750, forward strand.
TTTTCATTTTTGCTGTTGATGTGAGCATTTTTGTTCGAATTTTCTTTAGTTTTTCTATCACATTGTTCACTATGGGTAGGTTTGCCTAAACTGATTGCATGGTCTAAGTCAGACAAGAGTTCTTCTAGTGTGGTTTCATCTTTCTCTTCAGCGGGTTTGTCAATGTCATTTGGTTTCACCCGGCTAGGTCCTAAGTCAACTTCATGCCCAGTTAAGTCTTTGCCACTGCAATCAAAGAGAAAAAATTAAGTTCTCATTCAGTCACTGAAGTTAATCAACGTTCTGCCATATTATAACTTGATGGGTAACTCCTCTTTCATTCAAGTCTTTGTGATGCTGTCTATTCTCAGCATAACTTACAATGGGTGAGGTTGATATTGTTTGCTGGCTAGAAAATTCTTTAAGCATGAACTTCGCCTAGTGGTTATACCTTAAACTAAAGAGCATATTATTATTATAAAAATCCATGGTAGGGTTGGGTGGAAGAGATTGCCAAAGGCAATAACCCCACCCTCTAGTTAGGACAGATATATATTATGTAAATATTTTTTTTTTTCATTATTTTTTTCTATTTTTACTTCTCTTATATTGTATATTAATTTGTAATTATCTGTCTTGTATATAATATGTCCAATTAAATGAGTGTAAATAAATAAAATAAAAATAAATGGTTTACCTCACTGCTTGGGAGAGCAGTTTGAAGTCAGGAACATTTTCTGTATCCCTCATCCAAAGGGGACTAGTCAGCATTTGATCTTTGATGTAGTTGGAACTCTTGAAACAGTTGTTGCTACAAAAGTTCTAGAAAGAGACAAACATCAGGGTTGGGTTATTGCCATAGACAATAACCCCTTTAGTTAGGACATGTTTCATTGATAAATAATTATTGTATTGTACATATGTCCATTTATATCTAATAAAGTGTTGAATAATAATAATATTACCATCTTGATGGATTACAATTTTATTTTTAACTATGTTGTTTTTGTAACCTGATTGGCTAGAGCTGGGCGGGGGGGGGGGGGGGTTGATGGTCTCCTGTCAACTTAATTGGAAAAATTGGCTTGTTCTGAACTACATATTTCTATGTTCTATGTGAGATCAACCATTGTGAGAACTTGGGCTTTTTTGCTATAAAATCCATAGTAAAATATAGTAAATTTTATTGGCTTATTTAAATCCATTAATAAATGCAATCTGAGTGCAAACAAAATCTAGGTACTTTTTCTTACCTTACGTTCTGTGATATCAAACACACGATTATGCAGTGTAGAAATGTGGTACTGTTTGTTGGGCACACTTCCTAGTTCTCTATTACAAAGCGTGTAGCCACATTTCCTCAGTATGGATCTTTCTTCTACTATGTCCTGGTAGTGGGATTGGTTCAGGTCAAATAGCTGAAAGGAGAAAAATTAAGGAAAAAAATCTACACTTGAGAGCAACAAAATCGAATCAAACTTTTTCCTCCACCAAATCTGCGATATCTTCGAAATCACTATTTCTATCGAGTCGTAAGATATCTCAAAATGCTGTAAATTTTGTTTTCTACAATTTCATAATTTGATTCTTAAAAAAACACCTACCACAAGCCGTAAAATTCAAATTTTCCTACAGGGTGTCAAAAAAGAAGAAAAACATGATTTTTTTATGTTTAACAAAAGAAGTTATAACATGGGAAATCAACAAGATTCATTCGTAACAATGGTGAATCAGTATTTTGTGTTGTCTCCCCGAGCTCTAATTACAGCATTCATTCGATTTGGCATTGACTGGATCAAAATAACCACAATATCTTGGGGCAACCTCTACCATTCTTCGGTGAGGGCGATCTTGAGCTCTGCTACAGTCTGGGGAGCCGGTATTCTGCCTCAAACACTTCGTTTGAGTCGGTCTCAAAGATCCTCGATCGGGTTGAGGTCGGGACTAAGAGAGGGCCAGTCCAAAGTGTCAATATTCTCCTCATCCAGGAACTCCCGAACACAATTAGCTGCATGTGGGCGGGCATTGTCATGCCTGAGGAGGAACTGGGCGCCCATACTTTGAGCGAGAGGAACAACATGGGTCTGCAGGACTTCGAGAAGCTGGAATTCAACCAAAGAGAGCTTCAAATGGACCCAAACTCTCCAGAGAGCACAGGGAAAGGAGACTCAGATTCGCCATAGAACACGTGGATTGGATACCCCAGCAATGGCGCTCTGTTCTCTTCACTGATGAATGCCGGGTGTGTTTGTTTGGTAATGACAGAAGGAAAAGAGTCTATAAAAGAGCGGGAGAATTGTATGCTGAGTGATGCATCACAGAAACTGTCAGTTTCGGCGGTGGTTCCTGTATGGTGCGGGGTAGGATTTCAACTGAAAGAAAGACTGAATTGGTTTTCACCACATGCGGTGCGGGAGGTGACCTGAACAATCAGAGATACATTGATAACATCCTGCAGACCCATGTTGTTCCTCTTGTTCAAAGTATGGGCGCCCAGTTCCTCCTCATGCACGACAATGCCCGCCCACATGCAGCTAATTGTGTTCGGGAGTTCCTGGATGAGGAGAATATTGACACTTTGGACTGGCCCTCTCTTAGTCCCGACCTCAACCCGATTGAGGATCTTTGAGACCGACTCAAACGAAGTGTTTGAGGCAGAATACCGGCTCCCCAGACTGTAGCAGAGCTCAAGATCGCCCTCACCGAAGAATGGTAGAGGTTGCCGCAAGATATTGTGGTTATTTTGATCCAGTCAATGCCAAATCGAATGAATGCTGTGATTAGAGCTCGGGGAGACAACACAAAATACTGATTCACCATTGTTACGAATGAATCTTGTTGATTTCCCATGTTATAACTTCTTTTGTTAAACATAAAAAAATCATGTTTTTCTTCTTTTTTGACACCCTGTAGGAAAATTTGAATTTTACGGCTTGTGGTAGGTGTTTTTTTAAGAATCAAATTATGAAATTGTAGAAAACAAAATTTACAGCATTTTGAGATATCTTACGACTCGATAGAAATATTAATTTCGAAGATATCGCAGATTTGGTGGAGGAAAAAGTTTGATTCGCTTTTGTTGCTCTCAAGTGTATTTCCAACTTTCAATTTGTAAAGAATGGTTATCACCACCCTTGATCAAATTTTATTGTAAAAGTATAAGTAAGGCTTTCTTTAGACTGTCAGTTCAAGATAGGTAGTCCCAGTATGCTAACAGTTTATTGTATAATTTATTTGTTGTAAATAAAGTTTGTTTGAATTTGTTCATTTTAAATAAAATAATATTCGAGATAGATACATAACATGGCATAGTAGAATCATCAATTTCTTATTTTCCTTGTTCTTATTTTCCTTGATGATTGTGTCATGTTGGTAAAATCATTAATGGAGATATTACTGGATAGTAGAGAAGAATTTCTGGGTCAAATTTACATCTATAAGGGAAAATTAAACTCTTTATAAGAGAACCCGGATATAAAAGAAAAAAATTCTTTTTTTTTTTTAAAAATTGTTTTAAATTCTTTTGAACAACAATTCTTTTAAATTGCTGTTGTTTTGGTTTGATTGTATATTTGCATCAGGGTTAATCTAGTGCTGAATGCTCAGTTGCTCACCTTACTAAGAAACTCTTCTTCTGTTGGAATGTTATCAGTGAAACTTTCAACAATTTGAAGAGCCCTGGCATTTCCTTCTTTCTTCTTTTGCAAAGCTTCTTGTAGTTGTTCTCTCCTGTAAAAGACAAACATAATAGTTAAGGTGATAAATTACAATATTAAGCAGCCCCAAGAAGATCAAGAAGCAAGGATCTACAAAAATGATCCACAAAGACCTTTATAAATAATTGCATAACTAAATACAAAAAATAAAGATATCACTTTTTTGCAGTTGTATATTGAACCATTAAGTCAATTTGTATTCCATTTATCAATACACATTGATTGTTCAACTATATTGTTACCATTATACTTAGCGCAAAATTAATAGACAAATTCTTCATCACAAGTCATTGCTAAGTGTCAGAAAGTGATACCAATATTTTTATCTCTTTCTCTCTCCAACCATAGCTACCTACATTGATAAGACATACATAAGTCTTGAGTTAAATACAAATATAATTTTATTTATTTCTTCATGGATGTAATAATCTTTTCACCTTTTTAAGTGTAACTACGAACCTGTCAGATTTCTAATGGAAGAGTAGTTACCAATTACCAAGACTACAGGGAAGTTGACTAATTTAGTACTTACGTCATATTTTTGAGGCTTTTCTTTGATTTGGAAGGTTTTCTGCGTTCCATGTTGTTGAATAGTTACCTACTGCTAAGACTGAGTAATGCCTTATATTTGTAAATTTGATACCTACAAATTAAAAATAATTCTTTTGAAACTGACACATATTACAGAACTACAATTTTTTTCTTTTATTTTTTGAAAAATTCCCGCGTAATACAGAAAACCCAAGGAGCAAAAAGTAATAGAGGAAAGCATTCAACTCTGCGAGTGGAGTCAAACGTCACAAAGGATCCGCCATATTGGTTTGTTTATTTTGGCGGGAATTTGAAATTCTCAACGTCATGTGATTTTTAAATATGAAACTTTCTGTTTTAACTCAATATTATCCATTGTTTTTTATGTCTCTTTCTTTGTATTGGCGTTCTTCACACCGAGGTGTTTGAAAAAACCAATAGACCCATGTAACTTTACTTTATTGATATTTTTCTTGTTTTCCTTACCCTTCAAACAAGGAATGTATTGGATTGGGCTGAATAGAGATAACCTGTAGACAATTAGGTCTATCTTTTTTATACCTATTTCCCAAACAAAAGCAACCTGGAAAATGAGAAATGACAAAAAATAAATAAATGGAACTTTGCCAGATTGGGTAAGCACTTGAACTTGAATCTTTTTTATTTAATTCCATTGACCAACCATGTACAACAAATTCTTTATTATTAAATACAATAAATTTATCACCACCATTGGACCCTGTACATGGACATTTTCATGTGCCTGTTTCTTTCATAGTTTGAAAGGCCTCATTCTTGCTTTAGGAGACTTCGTTATTCCCATCTTCCTCTTTCCTTTTGACTTCTTCTTTGTTCTGCTTCTCTTCTTCTGACTTTCACCATTTCCTTCTGGGTCTCCTTCCTCTTCAGTTCGTTTTAGAGGATCTTTCATTGCAGTCGATTTGGTTGGATATTTTTCCTCCTCAAAAGTTACTTTCTTCAGAGAGTCTTTCTTACTCTCGGGTAGCACTTTCTTTTCGTCCAATGGATCTTTCTTTTTGTCTTTCCTCTTTTCATCGGACGTTTTCTTTCTCAACGATTTCTTTTGCAAAGGTTTTCTCGAGATCACAATCTTTTGAGAAGCTCCTTGATTTTGAGAAGCTCCTTGATTTCTGTCATATTTTGAAGTGGCCTTTTCCGTCTTTTTGCCGGCATTCCTTTTCTTTGGTACTTTCTCTTTCGATTCCACTCTTGTTGTTTCAAATTCTCTGATGATTTCTTCATCTACTTCGTCTTGGTTTTCTTCTTCAACGTCACAATCTGAGCTCTCCTCTTCTGAGTCTTCTTTGTCGTCGTCACCTTTTTTGACTTTTTGTTTCTTCCTGTGCTCTCTGAGCGGAACACCGAACTGAGTCCACATGTTCTCACGGTGCTGCAAAATAGATAAATTATATTATATTCAATATAAGGATAAAATAATAGTTAATGGAACATGGTTTATCTTATAGTAGCCGATCAGGTAAATTGGTAGAACACTTGGTTTGCACATAGATGACCAAGGTTTGATTGATCGGGCGGTATCAGATTTCTTAAGGCGGAATAAATAGACATTTTTGTAATAGCCATTTGTTTACTGTCTTAGATGGGGAAAATTCATGACTTAAGTTGATAATTTCTCGATTTTATCTATTCATTTTGCCCTTGGACTTTATACTTTGGATGTCAGTGGCTCCATTTATACCGAATGAGCATGAATTCATACTTTGAAAATGTTATACCACTTTTGCTGTTATATTTGATAATCTATTCTAGAGGTTATATTTGATAATCTAGATAATCTAGAGGTGGGGGAAAATGGGAGGAGAGCGGTGCTTCTATTTAGGTAAAGATATAAAGAAAAGGTAGATTTGTGGGAGAAGTGGTAGAATAGGAAGGATGTTCAAGACAGAATCACTTCATATGAGCAACCATCAGTAGGGAAATCATGGGCGGTATAAGAGATTGGAGAAAATTTGAAAAAAATCTTTAACTCTGTTCTACGATCTCAAGTTGTGATTTACCTGGGCCCAATTCAAAAAATCACTCACTCTCAACATCCACGAATCTTCCGTTCAACCGTCAAATTTTGTTCAAAAAACCCAATCAGAAATGTTTTTTACCCAAATAAAACAAACAAATTGTAGTTGAAAGGCAGGTTTGGTGATTAAGAAAATGAGAAAGCTTTCTGGAATGAGGTAAGACTTAAAAAAAAACACACATTTATTTATTAATTTTAAAAATGTTTCTTACCGCTTTGGCCATTTTCTTGAAAGCGTTGGTCGCAGCCTTCATATCTTCAGTCTGGAATTCTCTCTCTATTTCCTCCCACTCTTCAGACATTCCTTGCTTTGGGAGCTTGGGTTCCTTCCATTCTGTTTTTAACTTAGCAGCCGACTCCAAGATGGACTTTACGAATCCCTTAGATCTGTGCCTCTTCTCCATCTCACTTGAAGATTTCATCTTCAAGTGAGATGGAGATCTTGCCTTGCTTTCAATTGGAGGGTATGAAAAGGACGGCTGGAAGTTCTCTCCACTGCCCAAATGAAATTGACCATCCTCTTTGGCATCCTTTGATAGTTTCGAAACCCCCATTAGACCTTTTTTGCCCGGAGAAATCTCAGCTTTCGGAGGTTTGACATCAGATGTTTTTGGTTGTGAATCTTTTCTCTTAATTTTGCTGGAAGATTCACCTACTGTTTCATATTTTGACTGGCGAGACGTTCCAGGTTTTGAGTCAAATATCGCTAGATTTTCGGCGGACTTTGGACGCTCCGGTTTCGGGTATAAATGATCACTTTCTCCAAGCAGGTTCAGCTTCTCTCCATCAAATTGCTCCTCGAAAGAGAGTGAGCCGAATTTTCCTTCGCGAATACGACCTTGGCTTTTTAGCTGGTCTTCGAAGGATGATAGACTGTCACAGCTGTCGTCCACAGAGGCCTCCTCGTCAGTCACCCACTCGTCTGAGTCAAATGAAGGCGTCGAGGAATGGTGAGCTGTTTCGAACGATCCATGAGACTGAGCTTCTTCCAGCGCCATGAGATCTTCCAACAGGAAAGCATCTCCAAACGGAACAGTGTCAGCGGATGGTTCAATCAACTTGATGGGAGAGTGAGACTTCCATCTTTCTGGAAGTGAGAGTTCACTCAGTCTGATGGAAGAGATGGGAGATCCTTTGTTGGAGGCGGTGATGACTTTCGAGTCTGGAAGACACGTCTTAGACGCGCGCTCCGCTATGAGACTCCTCATGGAAAGTTCGCGGCTAAATAACTGTTGACGAAAAAGAAACAATAAGGGCGGAATTAATAGACAACATCAATAACTTAAGTCGTTGGTAAGTGTCGATTTTCCCTATCTTACACAGTACGCAATCCGTGACTTAGCGCCACAGAGGTATTATAAAAACGTCTATTAATTCCGCCCTAAAAGTCGTACGGTTGAAGAGAGAAAATTAGGGCGGAATCAATAGACGTCTTTGCAATACCTCTATGGAGCTAAGTCTAGATTTTGCGTATGATCTTAGATGGGGAAGACTAATGACTTAAGCTGATCTCGATTTTGTCAATCAATTTCGCTCTAGGTGTCGCTTCTAATTATAAAACTTTTGAAGCAGTCATCGAAATCTTTGTCACAATATCTCTTTAATTATGGTTAAAATAGGTTTGAAACAGAGTTACAATACAGTCATACAAATACCAATATAGGTACATACCTATACAAGGTCTTCTTCTTTTTTCTTCTTATACTCTGTCTTATCCCGCTCAAGCGGGGTCGACGTTGTTCAACCTCATGGTTGAGGGTGATTGGTTTTGGCACATTTTTTACGGCTGGATGCCCTTCCTAACGCCAACGATTCTATTTGATTTAACGTCCTGGATTAGGACGGGGGTTTTACCCTCCATTCACTGGGAATCGTACCAGCTACCCACATTAACCTCACCCAGCCTGGGTAGGGCCGGAAATGGCAGCCTGACGTGTTTGGATGGAACAGAATTTTCTTCGAAAAGTCTGCCCCAGCCGGAAGTTGAACTCGGGAACTCTGGACTACGGGCAGTAGTCCTATACAAGGTATTCCATCATAAACGAGACATTCAAAATATATCGTGATATCACAACTACTCAAACTTTACCAAATCCAAATCTACGCTTAAACTTCACCAAAGCTTTACCAATCTACGCTGAAACCGGGACTTGAACCACCGGCCTCCAGGTTACAAGTCCGCCGCCTTATCAATCAAGCTACTGAGGTCGGTGGATTACAATAATAAAATCGCCTTATTTATACTGCCCGATTAGGACTATTAAGTCTCATTATTCCAGCAGTAAGCCCAAGACGTATTATTATGTGGTAAACATCCCAAATGGGAGGATAACTTGTCTTGTCCCGGCTGGGTTTCGAACCCGCGACCTCTGGAACTTCTGGATTCACAGAGTGCCGCCTTTACCACTGAGCTATCGAGACAGACTAGTGACTTACATCTCGAACATTCGCTTCATCTTCGTCGTCACACAAATAAACGTTCTCCGTGTATCTGACCAAATGGAGGTCCCCCCCAGAGGAGCCTAGGGCCAACAGGTCACCTTCTTGGCGAGATCGGGCGAACAGGAGGGGCTTGTCACACACCTGCGAACAAAAATTGAGACGCTAAAGTAAAAAGTAGGATAGAGACCATTACTTCCCCAGCTGTAGCCAAGTTGGCTATAACAATGTCACGCCACTGATTTGTTTGTTGAACCTAAAACCAAAACCCTGAGAGGGCAGGATTTATAACCGCCTTTCCAATATCCCCTCTCCTCATATCCAACGCCACAAATATGAAATGAACGTCACTAAGTTTTTGACGGGGTTACGATGTAGAGTGCTTCAGGTAAGATTGTTCCATTATTTATATTAATTAACCGACGACGTACGAATACTACGAATAGTTTATGTCGATCGATTATTTGAATATTATAATATATTATTATCTTAATTAATGCACCTTTTATCTGTCATTTGATTTGAAACAATCATTCAATAAAAGCCCTTTGAACATTATTTTAATATCGTCAAGTTAACTTCTTCGTCCTTTTCTCACCAGCATTTTTACGTTTAATGTGTTGACTGGGCCGAAAATAAATGTACCCGTAAACGGGGCATTATTATTATTTTTATTATTTTCAGGGATGCCCAAATTTTCATGTGGCACCCAAGCAGGGCGGGGCTTGAACATTATACCTTGAATGTGTTGACTGGTCGCGTGCAGTCAATAAGTACGTTCCAAGTCTCCACCGCACCATCTGCACGTGAGGCATGGAGGACAGATGCATTGGTGGGACACCAGGTGGCGCTAGTGAGGAGGCGAGACTCTGACCTGGAACAGAAGAGAATAGATTTTTTTTAACGTGCATCAATTAATAAATTGTTTTTTCAAAATAAGTTTACACATAGTTTACACATCTCCTAAGCTAAGGCTTTTGAAATTACCGAATACTTATTATTATTACAAGTAAAACACCTCATGCATATTGATATTTGATGGCAAAGAGCCCAATACGCTCGCTGCATTACCCGTTAACACAGAATAAAATATTGAATAGAATAGAATACAATACAATAAAATTTATTTTTACGTATTTATTTTGTTTTTATGTGCATCAATTAATAAATTGTTAACACAAAATAGAATATAGAATAGAATAGATTTTATTTATTTTATTTTAATGTGCATCAATTAATAAATTGTTAAATCAGAATAGAATAGAATAGAATATAATTTATTTTTATTTATTTATTTTGTTTTAAAATGCATCAATTAATAAATTGTTAACACAAAATGGAATATTGAATAGAATAGAATACGTATACTCTTTAGTGGAAGGTAACCACCAGGCGAGGTAAATGCTCAAAGCATTTTCTACCACCTAACCCTCAGACTCTTATTATTATGTAGTCACAAACTCAAATTGTTGAGGAAAAATTTATGCACTGGGTGGGATTCGAACCAATGGATACCTACGCTACCTGGATTACCAGACTAGTGCGTTAACCACTTCACTACACACTCAAGCCAGCCTCCGTGGCGTAACGGTTATGACTACTGCCCGTAGTCCAGAGATCCTGAGTTCGATTCCCGGATGGAGCAGACTTTTCGCACAGAAAATTCTGTTCCCTCCGAACATGTGAGGCTGGCGATTCCGGCCCTACCCAGGCTGGGTGAGGTTAATGTGGGTAGCTGGTACGATTCCCAGCGAATGGAGTGTAAAACCCCCGTCCTGTCTACCTCAAGTCAGGACGTTAAAACCAAACAGAATCAATGGACATGAAACGAGCCTAATAGACATTGGATCTGGGCGTCCATTTAATCCTCTCATCACCGTGATTTAGGTATCAATACCTATCAATTGCTGAAAATATCATCATTGCAGCCATTCGTGGATCTTACAAAATTATCCACCACCACCTGTATAAAAATCATTTAAAAAAAGATATACATATACAATTGTGTGAAAATAGTGTCGCCTGGCAAGCATCACTGAGATGTCAGTTTAAAAAAATACCTATTTACACACTCACTTGAGTGCCATGAGAGGAATGTACTTCAAGTCATCACTGAACAGATTCAGCCGGAAATCTCCGGATGTCAGTACCACGTCCGGGCACTCCTCCGACCTCTCCAGCGAGTTTACCGGACCTACGAAAGCCGGACATTGCCAGTCCATCTCGAATTGGTGGGTTTCACGATCTCCGTACAGGATGTGTCCGGTTTGGGTGCCAACCTATTAGAGAGAATGTTAGAAATTGAGAATGTCATTATTAAGGGCGGAATTAATAGACAACATCAATAACTTAAGTCGTTGGTAAGTGTCGATTTTCCCTATCTTACACAGTACGCAATCCGTGACTTAGCGCCACAGAGGTATTACAAAAACGTCTATTAATTCTGCCCTAAGTGTATTTTTCTTTAGGGGGGAAAAAAAATCCAGGTTCGGTATTTCCAAATATTTCTATTTTATTCCAAATATTTCCAGTTTAGCTTCCCCATTATTCGTGAAAGAAAAATGCGTTTCCGTACTTTAAAAGATAAATATCGACTTAACCTATAAAAGAAATGGAAGCAAGAATTTTATAAATCCATTTTGGTTAACCAAACTGGAAGAACATTTTTCCTCTTCCAAAAGAAAAATGACTTTCTTCCAGTTTGTTCATTTTATTCCAATTGAATCCACTCTGGAAATGCCGCCACTGGTCGTTACTCATACAAGTAACTACTCATTTTTCCTCACGAGGTATGAGTGGACCATGAACATCCAAGTACAGAGCAGAAAAATTCCTGCCCCGCTGGGGATCGAACCCAGGTCACCGTGCGTGCAATGCCTAGCGTGCTAACTCACTCTGCCACGGTGACAACAAACGTATACTTACCAGATATTTGTTAGGCTCATCGGCATTAATTTCCAGGGCCGCAACTCCCGGGGCTTTCTTATAACGGGTGGTCTCAGTGAACGCATCAACAGTTGAAACTCTCTCCAGTGGCTCCAGAAGATACCGGGTGTCCCACCAGATAATCTGAAATACATATTTAATTTTATTACAGAAATACACTAAACTGTTAGCGTAATGGGACTTCCTGTCTCGAGTATTCCGACCATCCATGTATAAATAAATAAGTATTGGAGAATAAAGCGATAGATATTTCAATAATAATATAAAAAAAGGAGCTAAATAAATAAATAAAGAATTTTTTTTGCTCTCGAGATATAACCAAAAAACGAAATGGCGAATTTTTATGAAATTGTTCCGGGTGCGAATTGTTATACCCTAAAGCTACATGCCAAATTTCATCGTTATTTGTAAAATTTGTAAAAAAGTGACCGATTACAATATTTTCTATAACTTATAGGTCATAGAAAGTAAAAAGAGTAAAAGGTTATTGCCTATGGCAGTGGTCCGCAACCTTTTCTCCGTCACGGCACCCTTTCTTTGAACTCTTAGCTCAGCGGCACCCAGTGGCGTAGCTACACCTACATTTCGGGGGGGGGGGGGGGTTTGAGGGGGTTCAGAAATATCGCCTAACGTATTATTCCATCTTTCTTTGGTTTCTTGGAAATTTTGAGAGGAAATTTTGGCTACGCCACTGGCGGCACCCCAGGAGAGTAATAAAATAAAAAGTAAGAGGGACCTTGCAGGCCTGTATTGAGAGCATTCTGATGATGAAAAATGTCAGCTAAGTAGGTTCTCCACTCATAATTTGTCAAAAGATCACAAAAACGTTCATTATTTTCTTTGAAAAACACCAACAGACCAAAATTTAAGTGATGATTAAATTACTTTCTTTAATTCTTTCTCACTAGTCACCGTAAATTTTATATATTAAAGACATAACATAAACTTTAATTAGAATTAGTTTAGATTTAAGAATTATTTGTGAACTTAATATGTATACAGGGTGGGGCAAAAGTCTGGAAACCCCTGAATAACTTTCGAATGGCTTCTTCGGTAAAAATTAAAATTTTGTAAGGTAAACCGGGCTAATAAGACCTTCTTTTAGAATCGAGTCGATTTTTGTTACCGGCCCCCATGTCGGGACCAGGGAGGCCAACTTCATTTTTTTAAATACGAACCCCCACCTTCCGATACATTTTTGGAAAGGTCTTTAAATAAGAAATACATTGGTGCAAATTTTATTTTTTTAATATTAAACTGTTTACAAATGGCGTCCAACTTTGTGTATGCAGTAAAGTCTGGAAAATCCTGAATATCTTTTGAAAGGGATTTCTCAGTTAATTTAAAATTGTGCACAGTAAGTTGGGGTGATTAGACCTTTCCAAAAATGTATCGCAAGGTGGGGTTTCGTATTTAAAAAAATGAAGTTGACTTCCCTGGTCCCGACATGGGGGCCAGTAAAAAAAATCGATCAAATTCTAATATAAGGTCTAATTACCAAAGATTACCGTACACAATTTTAAATTTACTGAGAAAGTCCTTTCGAAAGATATTCTGGGGTTTCCAGACTTTACTGCATACACGAAGTTGGGCGCCATTTGCAAACAAATAATATTAAAAAAATAAAATTTGCACTAATGTATTTCTTATTTAAAGGCCTTTCCAAAAATGTATCACGAGGTGGGGGTTCGTATTTAAAAAAATGAAGTTGGCCCCCCTGGCCCCGACATGGGGGCCGGTAACAAAAATCGACTCGATTCTAAAAGAAGGTCTTATTAGCCCGGTTTACCGTACAAAATTTTAAGTTTACCGAAGAAGGCATTCGAAAGTTATTCAGGGGTTTCCAGACTTTTGCCCCACCCTGTATTAAACACAATAAATATTGATTGATGATTACTAAATCTTGCGGCACCCCGGTTGCGTACCATTGACCTATGGCAATCTCTTCCACCCATGGCAATCGTTAAAAACTTACACTGCCCTCCGCGCTCCCACTGAAAATCTCGTATCCGCTACTGTCGAGTGACCACAGCACGGAGGTGACGACCTCCCGGTGACCTACACCAAACTCCGTGACCGCCACTGGTAGAGGTCCAAGTCGGAGGTCCCATAGGGCGAGATCTCCACTGACATGACCACTGACGAGGCGGTCTGACTGTTTGTCTTGACATTCGATACAAGTGGTGGCGAATTCGGGCGTTAGCGTGACGAGCGGTCGAATGGAGTTCTCTGAAATGGATGAATAAGGGTGGAATCGAGGGTGAATATTAGTGCATTACTTACACCAGCCTCGAATTCAGCCATACATAAATTCGAAACACAGACCTCTAGATTACAAGTCCGCTGCCTTGTCGATATCCTGGCGGTCGATTGGAGTTCTCTGAAAAGGATGAATAAGGGTAGAATCAAGGGTGACTCGAATTTAGCCATATATAAATTCGAACCACAGACCTCTAGATTACAAGTCCACTGCCTTGTCGATAGCCTGGCTCACCTGGCTGGCTTCCGAACCAACAATCTTTTATTGTTTATCAGACCGACACGTTGACCAATGACCACTGTACAAATCAAGTTTTTTTTTTAATTTAGCTTTCTTTGTTCTCTGTTTTGAATTGTTTAAATTTTAGTAAATTTCTTTCTTTTGAAACCCCCATATAAATTCATTCAATAATAATAAAAATAACAAAACTCTTTAGTGGAAATTAACCACCGGGCGAGGTTAATGCTCAAAGTATTTTCTACAACCTAACCCTCAGAGTCTTATTATTATGTGGTCACAAACTCAAATTAATGAGGAAAAATGCATGCACTGGGTGGGATTCGAACCAACGGATCCCTACGCCACCTGGATTACTAGACTAGCGCATTAACCACTTGACCACCAGGGCACTACTGTTAGTCCTACTGACAGAGGTCCTACCTATGTCCCACACATAGGACATGTGTGGATAGGCCCAGCGGTTCTCAAAGTCTCCACTCGCATAGGCCCCCACCACGTGGCCTGGGCCCAGCCAGCAGATGTGTCTGAGGGGCCGCTTCAGAGGGGCGGCGTCTGCAAAGGCCGCCACTAGTTCGGCGTTGAAGGGCACTTCCAAGTATGTGGGCGTTTCTATATCAAACGTGCATTCCAGAGGGGCCATTGATTGATTTTCAACGCGATCGTCGATCAACTGAAAAGAAAGCGAGGGTGAGGGCTCAATTATAAAACAAGATTAGGGCCGAATTATGAAACAGGATTAGATTTAATCTAAGTGGACACTACCCCTTGTTGGGATGGGTGGAAGAGATTGCCACAGACAATAACCCCGCCCGTTAGGTAGGACATTCATTAGCTTCATTCTCCTTATTGTTCTTGTTTCTTTGCTCAATCTATTTATTTTTTCTTTATAATTTCATTGTATTTCACGGTATATACTTTACTTGCCGACCCCTGACCCAGGGTCCTAGACCCTGATACCATGTAAAATAATCTAACCATGTTCTGAAATTTAAGCGGCCTCAACGGAGTGGAACCCGAGTCCCGAAAATCTTTTATATCAAGCTGTAGGTACCAGGGTCTAGGGTCGAGGGTCTAGGGTCTAGGCCAGGGTCCTCGTTGTGGCCGCCTACTTAGAATCTAGAGGTCATATCTAAGTCGGGCTTTGTAGCTGTATATTACTTCTGTGGCATAAGGTAGCTGTAGCCAGCCTTCGTGGCGGAAAGACCTGTTTTAAAATACCTATCGGTCGGCTGATAAAAATCCAAGGGTCGACTTAGATTTACTAATCCTGTCTCATAATACGGGCATCTCTTGTGAAGCACTTAATCCTGGATAGAAAATGGAGGTAATCATTTATTCTATTAGCAGAAAAATATAATAAATATTTTTTATTCTTTTTCTTTTTGTTGTAGGTAGGTATATTGTTTCCATTTTTTCATTGCTATATTAATTATTTGTACTCTACAGATCTGTAAAATATGTCTTCTAATATCTAATAAAGTGTTTAACAATAATAATAATATACGCGATCCGAGACTTAGCGCCACAGAGATATCACAAAAACGTCTATTTGTTTCACCCTAAATCTATGTTTATTTCTTACCGTCCCCCACTTGTCAATAGTGGCGTTGATGTCTTCACTCTTCTCCATTTTGCGCCGATACCGTGACGTTTCGGCCACATTGGTTGGATCTATGTCCTCTGTCCAGCCTCCCTCGTCGTGGTACATCCAGTGACTGCGCAGACTCGTGTACAGAGCTCCCAGCTGAGAGTGAAATAGGAGTGGCATTAGGAATTGGAATAGAATTAGGAATTGGAATAGAATTAGTGATAGGCTAAAAAAAGAAAGGACTTACTCACATTGACTCACTCACATTTTAGCTGACTTACAGAATCACTAATTTTTAATTTTCTCCCTGACTCACTCACTCACATTCTCTCTGACTCACTCACATTCTAGCTGACTCACTGAATCACTAATTTATAATGTTCTCGCTGACTCCCTCACTCACATTCTAGCTGACTCACAGAATCACGAATTCACAATATTCTCCCTGACTCACTCACATTCTAGCTGACTCACTCCCTGACTCACTCACCTTATGTCTTCTGTACCGTTTCCTCGTGCACGCATAACGGTGAACCTTCTTCTTAGCCCTGAAGTCAGCATTTTCCTTCTGACTCATCGCCATACTGATCAGCACCTGATCCACCCGTCTCATCTTGATGTAGCGACCCAGCGTCCGCCGCTGTCGCTGGTAGCGGAGCTTCCGTTTGAAACCCAGTGCCATGGTGTTAGAGTAGCGACTTTAAGACGCTTTCACTAGAAAATATCTTTTACTATGAAAAAATCACTTCAACAACCTAGGTAGAGGTATAATGCCAAAAAAAAAATCACTTTTATTGTGATGAAACAATCACTTCAATATCCTTTCCTAACGCTGCTTGACAGTTTGCGAGTTCATTTTTTTTAGCAATTTATATTTATAGCTGTAGGTTATGGAAAACTCTTCGATCACATCATTTAACAATGCTTTTACGTTTTTTCCCGGTCTACTATAAATTTTATGCTAGTAACGCTGACTTTTTTTTGGTACAATTTTTACGTATTTTAGAAATATCAGAAACGAAACATGGGTTAATACAAAGTGAAATAATAAATTTTATATGAAGAGGAAAACGTCACTGCAAAGTGGAGTCTCGTTTTTGTCTGAATTTAGGAGCGGGCTCCGTTGTTTGGCCAGTTCAGAGAATGCTCGATATTTTGTTTGCTTGAGCAAACACCCGTTCCGACCCTCAATTAATTTAAAAGAAAGAAAAATTTGGTGTAAACATCACACGACTTACCTCATCCCCCAAAAAGAAGCGAATCCCGCCACTGGTGACTCAACGGTAACAGATAGCTAAAAATCAGTGCTAAATTCGTAATCGCATCTCAAAATCATTCTAAATGGAATGCCATTTTTTTTATTCCTGTGGGTAAATCAAATATTAACTTAGGCTGAGAATAAATTTTTCAAAAACCTTTTAAATTAATTGGAATTTTTATTTGCATAGGTGTTTATAAAAATCTATTGTTTTTGCACTGTATGAAACTAATAATATATAAGTACCTAAATATCATTAGATATCTAGTATCTAGGTAGGTAAGTTTTTGTATAAGTACCTACTAGTATTTATTTTTTCGCGTAATTTTTTGGGTGAAATAAGAAAATATAGTCTTTTAGAAAATGGCCTTTTTAAGGATGAAATTGTGCAGTAGCCTTTACCTAGAGTTGTTTTATTTTAAAATTATTAATCCGGTGAGTCCTGTTGACCCAGCAACTAAATGGGAAGTCTTGTCTCACTTCTCGCCCATCAGAGGGGAGGCATACTACGGGATGGGCAATTGGGCAGGCTGCAACACAGACCACAAGCGTCTCACTACAGAGTAGCTCCTGTTTCATGGCTGCGAAATAAAAAAGGCTGTAAAACACTCATCTTTTTTTTTTCTTTCTTTCTTTAAATACATGACCTAATCGAAAAATTTATTAAATAGAGTGACTAATGACCAATTAAGTTAACGATTAAATCTGTCGGTATCCGTAAGTTCAATTCAACTGTGTTGCCGTTATAAATCCAATGATTTCTTATCATTTTATTATCAAATATTATGTACCTACACTACCTACATATTGATTGAATTATGGACTGAATCGATAATGCAAATTCATTTTCGATATCTTTATAAAATTTATACAAATTTCTGAACGATAATAATAATAATACATGATGTATATTGTTAAAACTATATCTACAAATTCATTCATGTACCCCATTCCTGAAATAGTCCCTGAATTTTTAAATTTGAAAAAACCTCTCATAATTTTCTGATGTTCGGCAACAGTGTAAAGTTCATTTACGTGAAAAATTCCAGCACCATTTTTCAAAAAATTCAAAGTTCAAAGTTGTGTCAAAGTTGTTTTAGTTGGTGTTTTTGTTTTACTTCTGTAGCCGTACCAATTTATTATTTATTCTCATGAGAGCTTTTATCTAGGAGCTGTAAAGAAAAGAGGGAAATCCGTGTTATCGGTTGACCTAAATCAGAACTATCTTCAATGGATTACAATAGAAACGGGAATAGGAACAATGAAAACACTCACAACAACTTCAAGTACATAGACAGTACTGAAAATGACATTCATGAGGACTTTATGAGCTACTTGAAGCAATCTAAAGTTAAGAATGACGAAAAGGCTGATGTTGTTGAAGCGGCATCAAATCTGGTGTTTGCATTGCAGAAATCTAAAAGTGCCCCACCTCCACCCGACTGCACAGTCTCGGCCATCATCCGCTCTTGGTTGCAAATGCCAGTCGATGAGATAGCCAGCAGGGTTCAAAGATTAGAACTTGAAAAAACCGCCTTGCAAACACAGTCATCTATTTTGGGTGAACTTGTCAAGACTCAGACAGAGAAAATCAAACACATGAATTCAACTATTCAGTGCTATGAAAATCAGATTCGAGACATGCGTGAAAAGTTCCGAGTTGAATCCAAAGAGAGAGCTTCACTAGAGCAACAGAAATCTTTCTTGTTGAATCTTCTCATCAGAGAAATAGAAAACAAAACTACCCTGCAATCAAAATTGAAAGAAGCTGGCAAGCCACCAATAGGATTCAAAAACTCAACTCCTAATTCTAGCCCAGCACCCAACCTAGCCAATCAGTTCTCTAGCCTGCCAAGACACTCATCTGCCCACCGAACTCATCTCTTGGACCAAATATCTCCTATACCTCCAGCAAATTCTACTCCAACCAAACCTCTTGTGGAAGCAGACCGAAGTAATTCTGCTCCGGATTTAGCCGACAAGGCTCCCAATGCGTCTCTTGACAGCACAGGAGGTTTTGTTAGAGGAGGATTTATCAGAGGAACCGTGACACCTTGCACTCTGTATAGTCAGTATAAACAGAGAACTGATGTCAAAAATGAGAAAATACCATTTGAGGAATGGCCAATAGACACAGTTCATGCATGGCTGTCTGAGCTTGGCCTGAATGATCAATCTCTACTTAATGCTAAGAAGTGGGTAAAGTCAAGCTTGACACTAATCAACTCTACCAATGCAGAGATTGAGAAACACATTGAAATCAAAAATCCTTTGCTTCGAAAGAAACTGCATCTTGCTCTGCTGAGTAAGAAAGGCTGCACTGATGAAATGCTGATACATCGCAGGGAAGATGGATGTGCATGGTGTTCTTCAATGGCTAGATGACACTGGGCTCGTCCAATACAAACAGATCTTCTCTAAGAACTCTATTGATGGACGTATGTTGCATCGGTTGACCACACATGATTTGAATGCCTTGCATATCACAAATGAATATCACATTTATAGTCTACGATCTGCCATTAGATTTCTCAGGAAATGCCATTTTAACCAAAGTTGTTTTGTAAGAAGAGAATTTGTCGATGAGTCCATGACCCCAGATCATATTGCTAGCTGGACTGTTCACAGAGTGATGCAATGGCTGGAAGGTGTTGATTTGTCTGAGTACGCAGCACATCTCAGGGCCTCAGGTGTGCATGGAGCGTTTTTGGTTTATGAACCAAGATTCAACGCAGAACTTTTAGCTACAGTGCTAGCTATCCCACAAGATAGAACTCTGTTACGTAGACACTTGAATGCCAAATTCAAACAACTCTTGGGTCCCGAGGTAATGCAGGAGAAGCGGCTTATTGAAAGTAAACCTGATCATGTTCCTCTGTCTACTACTTCAAAGGCTAAATTTGCTGTCAAAATGAATCTGAATATTTTTAAGAAAACACACAGATATGAAATAGAAAGTGAGGACTTCATTGCCTCTGTAGATGATCAGCCTCTTTCTTTACCTCAGTAGTTATTTATTCTACTTGAAACCTTCTCTATAACACATTGGTGTTTGGAGCTTTGCAGTAGAATATTTGATAGGAGTTAAAAATCATATTGAACCAAGTATTTTTAGAATTATTATTATTTGTGTGCATTTTTATTTTCCACTTAGCCTTTTAACTTGACAACATTAAATTTTATGAATTTAACCAAACCATTTTTTAAGCAAGTATTTTTTTACTTATAAATTTATTTCCATAATATGAGCATTTTTTATCTTTTATTAATTAATAGAATTTGACAAGTTAGTAATAACTATGAGCTTATCGTGTTTGTCTAATAATAGTTGTGTTTAAGGATTGTTTTTTTTTTTTTTAAATATGTTTTCTGTTTGACAATAATGACCTAAAATTTCTAGGTACCTAGTTATTTGCAACTGTATATTTCATGTTAGTGTATGTATTAATTTTAATGTTCCTTTTTGTACGTATTTCTCCCAAGATAAATGGAAAAAGTCTTTTTAAAAAATCAAATTTTAACAAAAAATTAATATGTAAAATTTAATTTACAATCACAAAACCCACAAAATGTTTAAACCATTATTAATATTGAATATTGACTAAAAATTTTGATTTATTTTTTACAAATGTGTACAAAAATTGTCCATGAAGACATGAGAAGCCATGGCTCAAGCAGTAGCATGGCATGCAGTAGCCCAGTTTCCAAGTTCAACTGCACAATCAATTTTTTTTTTTTAGGTAATTTATTTTTTATATTGACAGATTTTTTAATTTTCAGTATGTTCATACCAGTTTATTAAGACAGGTCTTATTATTATTTTCTTTAAATATCAAAGACCAAAAAAAGTTGATAAAGAAACTTTACTTAGGTATTACTTTTTTTCATTTTACTGCTAAATGATATGTTATGTGGCCTTTTAATTTTTTTGCTTATTGCTTAGATTTTGACAGTATGTTACACTTCTAACATTATTTGTTCCTGTTTGTTATTTGTGTCAAATCCTTGTCTTCAAAATTATCTAACATGGTTTTTAAATATATGTTTGGCCAACTTATTAAGTCTATTTTTATAATCAAATTATATTATCTATTTTTGTGCTATTTTTACATTTTTGAATACTTTGGGAGAAATTAATAGAGATTTTTGTAATACTTCTGTGGCACTAAGTCTTGGATTGCGTACTGTGTTTGATGGGGAAAACCAATGCTTAGCAATGACTTAAGTTACAGAATTTGTCTATTAATTTCGCTCTTAGTGTTTGTATTAACTTGATTTTAAATAATAATAGTTTATTATGTGTGCGAAAGTATTATTTTAAAGATTTTTTTTCGGTTTGAGAAAAATATATTTTTTATGCTGTTATTATTATTTGTTTATTGTTCCTCTCTGTGTTGTGTCCATTTTGTTTTAGGACCATTGCACAGATAAAGTAAATATATTTTTTTAATTTTTATACCATGAGTAAATAAATAAAGAAATTTTTATACTCACTTTGGTATGTTATTCAACCACATATCCCCAGGATATTGTCAACCAATGTCTTTTAAACTTTTGTAGGAGGTACAGTAATTTTCTAAACGTACATTTTATAAAATAGATAGGTATCCAAAATTATTTTGGAAATAAGTATTTTATTTTTTTGTACCAACTAAAAAATATTAAAAATATAACCAACATATTTATTTCGCTACTTCTGTTTGTTTTATTTTTTATCACCTCGATAATTTATTTCTGCCACAGATAAGATCATACCTACTATCAGTCTTGAAAATTATATCAATATTACAGTACATTAAATACATCCCTCTTCCCGAAAATCCTGAGGCATCGGCCTCGGTCCAACATGTCTTATGATGGGATTCAAGATACACGTCAAGTCATCAAGAGTAATAATGACTGCATAAAAAAATATTTTTTGTGTTTCAAAATATTATCACACCGTCTTTAATTCACATTGATTACAACTTTCTTATTATTGTTAATATGCCGTGGTCACCGCAGTCGTAGTCACCGTGGCAGAGTGAGTTAGCGCGCTAGGCATTGCACGCACGGTGAACTGGGTTCGATCCCCGGCGGGGCAGGAATTTTTCTGATCTATACTTGGATGTTCGGGGTGCACTTATACCTCGTGAGGAAAAATGAGTAGTTACTTGCACGAGTAACGACCAGTGGCAGCATTACCAGAGTAAAAAGAAAGAAATGTGAAGGAGGCTCTTAGTAATGCTGCGTTACCCACAAAAATTGTGAAGAGGCCTTGCGCTTCACCACAGATAAAATGATACAAAAAAGACTTGTTAATATGCTGCACTGCAACCCTTTTCTACAACAGACGCACAAGTGCTGGGTGGAAGAGATTGCCATAGGCAATAACCCCGCCCTTTAGTTAGGACATATGTTTTCAAATATTTTCTATTCTTTTTAATTTTTATTGAATATATTGTTTTTTTTCATTTTTTCACTGTTAAAATTATTATTTGTATGTACATAATGTCCTTTTATATCTAATAAAGAATTGTATATTAATAATAATAATAAGTGCAAAATGTTTCTCAGGAATCAATGTAATGTATAGTAAAACATTTTGATTTCGATATAAATATACTATAAAATTGTTAAAGTTAAGCTATGGAGGGTAACCCAGTATCAAACCATCATTATGTTGTCTATTCCTAGCCCAACCACTTGGGTTTGACATTGTTCAAACTCGTCCTCAAGGTTGAGTTTGCTGTGGCCCTTCCTAACGCCAACGATTCTGATTGGATTTAAAGTCCTGATGAGGATGGGGGTTTTACCCTCCATTCCCTGGGAATCGTACCAGGTACCCACAAAAACTTCATTGTACCAGCTATCCACATTTTCTGTGTGAAAACTCTACCCTAACCGGAAATCGAACTCAGGATTTCTGGACTATTGGCATTAGTCACACGTATAGTTACCAACATTAACTGGAAAATATTTGAATGATGAAAAAATATATTTTTAAAATTAGTTTTGATGGTATTTACAGTAAAAAGTAATGTATTATAATAATTATGTAAATAATAATGAAAATTATACAACAATATATCAGTATACATAGCAATGATAGATAACACTATTGACCCTAAAACTATTAGGTGGCCAGAAGAATTTGAAACAGTATTATTTTCCCCACTAATATGTTGTTGAGTTCAAAGCTCAACAGTATTTTAATACTTTATTAACAGTATATTTTTTTACATTATATTCTTGAAATTGAAAATTTCATGCAAATATGTTCTGTGTTGTTGAAACTATGATCCGACCTCAGTAGCTTGATTGATAAGGCGGCGGACTTGCAACCTGGAGATTAGAGGTCAAGTCCAAAATTCAGCAAAGATTTAGTAAAGCGCGTTTGAGTAGATGGGACATCGAGAAAGTGATTAAAACAAATATGATAACTTTAAACTTAACTTTGGTGTTGAAATTATGAGTCTTGGAACAAAAGAAAAAAATACTTACAAAAATACAGCAATATGCCAAGGTCTCTATTTACCTCATAATATCGATATTTGCATAAAACTTTTAGTTAATGTGTAAAGTACTGTTGAAATTATTGGTTTAATTTTTCAGACTAGTGCCCTTAGAAGATTTCTTTAAAAACCAAACTGATTCTTTTCTTGGCCACCAACAGTTCCTATAAGAGTATTTAGGTGGCTGGTGCGAACCAACCCTAAATTATTTGTTAATGAGAAAGTAACAAAATTAATAAAATAGATTTACAAGCAGGTCATAATATTTCTGATTCTGCTGCATTATTTTAAAAATCACAAAACATTCAATATCCAGAGAAATAATAATAATATTGCCTTATTTATACTGCCTGATTAGGTCTATAAGTCCCATTATTCCAGCAGTAAGCCCAAGACGTAATATCCCAAATGGGCAGATAACTTGTCAAGTCCCGGCTGGGTTTCGAACCCACGATCTCTGTAATCGCTGGATTCACAGAGTACCGCCTTTACCACTCAGCTACCGTGACAGACAGAAACAGTTGGAAATAATAATTAAATCCCTTGACTTATCAAAAAAGACAAGGTGTTATTAGAAATACAGAAAGGACAGTTAGGATGCTTCAAAATTTATATAGAAAATGCTTCAAGCATTAACCTTGCATAGTGGTTTCGTTCCATTAGGTAAAGGGTTTATTATTCAACCGACTATTATTATTGAATCTAAAAAATCTAATATTAGAAATATCGGAAGTATTGTTTTCGTAAAAAATAAATATTTTTTTGCTCCAATTTTTTTTTATTTAACTTTTTCTACTGAAGCATTTTATATTCACCAATTCTTTCAAAGAGGATTCGGATTCCTCTGTATAGTTTATAATTATATATAAAATAAATATATATATAATTTTATAAATCTGCCAGTTTTTACAGCAAAAAGAAAAAAAAGACGGGACAGAAGTGAAAATATGATCACATTCTGATCAAATTCCACAAGAATGAACACTTCAAAGAGTAAAGCAATTACATGAAAATTCAATCCCAAAACTGAACAGCTACACTGCACAACAACGTGAAATAAACAAACTTGCTAACAAGATTTGAGGCATGTCCATTTACCTACCCTAAACAATAATAAATTTAATAAATCTAAATTCCTAAAAAATGATACTCTGATTTTCGAGGTATCGCTGAAAGAAAGCAATGTAGTCCACAAAAGGGACATGGAATTTCCCTAAAAGTACACATAGTACTTAGAGGGAAATTTATAAAAATTGAAACATTGTAGATAAATAATAAAATTCATTATTATTATTATTATTAATTGTCACCCTTTTGGTTTCAAGTTTTTTTTTTATTAATTTTGGTTAAACGTTGCTTTCAACAGCATGTTCATATCACAATGGGGGTGCTACCCTCCATTCACTGTAAACTCACAAACCTGTTACCCACATTAACCTCACCCAGCCTGGGTTGGGCCGGCAGGCCAGAAGCAAAAAATATTCACTTTGCTGGACGTAGCTTAACTTTGGTGATCCGGTGCATTCAACGCGCCATCAATGCTGGCAATGATGAATTTTTTGTTTTAAGCAAAACTTGCAGCTGGCGCATGCCTGGCTTGAAATAGAAATTCAATATGAACATTTTATGATTATTTTAATGTTCAATGGTACAAATTTTATTCATGTCAGCAATTTTTTTCTATGTTTCTTATTACACATATTTAATCAAACACATTACCTATTTTATTTTTAACAATCATTTCAACACTTTGTGTTTCTCATTGACGCTCAATTCAGCATGGTATGTTTATCGTAAATATTCCTGCGCTGCTCCAAGACCTGTCGCTTCCACTTGTCCTGCTGATGGCCCACTCGATTCAGCACGTTACCACTGCGCATGCCCATTGGATGAGCGGTGCCGCTACCACTGGCACCTGGGGAGCTACCGCTTAGTTCTCGAACACCCAGCCCTGGACCAACAGTCACCGTTTCGTCCTGGGAAGACAAAGGAAACTGCACACCATTAACAATTTAATAACGACAGAATACTAAAATTGCCGTGGTTGTATTTGAATGCATCATTTATTGTGCCACTGCTGGGTGGGGTATAAAAAGGGGCGCTACTCTTTGTTGGGCTTGTGCTTATGTTGGCAGGATTTAAAACGGGCCTGTCTGCATAATACACCAATACTTGAAAAACAAATACTTGAATGAAGGGACTTGGAAATATTTAATTAAAATACAAAGATGACAATAACATAATAAATTTGAATATTCATAAACTCTTTTTTTCCCCTTGATATCCAATTTCTAATTGTTTCTTAAACTATTTTTTCTAACAGGTCATTCATAATTATATGTCAAGTCCATTTGTCAAATAAAATTACTATTACTCCTCTCTCACACACACGAGTACTTACATCTTCATTAGTATGCTCCTGATAATTCCCTTTGACTCGTTTGTTGAGCAATGGATCTAGACACATCAGGAATACCATGTAGATGACAAGCAGAGATATGATCCAGATGACTATGATAACAACTACTTTGATGATAGTTGTGTTTCTGCTCTCATAGGAACAGATGCAACGGGGGCAGAGTTCCTCGGTCTTGTTGTCTACATTATCTATGATTCCAGGCAGTACAACACCATCACAGTCACTGGAGAGAGAAAAGAAATGAGCAATATATTTTTCAAGGTTGGAAAATAATTGTGCTGATCTGATAAGGAAGAAAGAAAGATACACAACATTGTATTTATTTAGGTCCAAAATGTAATACAGGATTAAAGTTAACATAAGCCAGACTGTGGTTGAACCTCTGACTTGACTGCATGTCTTATCTAAACTTTAATCTTGTTTCATAATTTGGCTCAGGTCAATTGAGAGAGAGAAAATAGCCATAGATTAATAAAAATATTGTTTCTTTTAATAACAGAATAAAATATGGATAAAAGCCATTTTTCTAAAGATGGTATAAATTACAAATTCTGATATTCAGGAAGTCACAGATACTTGTAAGACCTATATTATTGTTTTATTCCCATAGGCAATAACCCTGCCCTTTAGTTAGGACATAAATGTATATATTTATCTATTTTTTCTTCTTCTAATTATTGTTTCTATTGTTTACATTTTATTTTTTAATTTTTGTCATCATTATTTGTACTGTACATATGTATGTCTTATTAACTAATAAAAAAATTAATAATATTATAAAAATGCTTTTTCTTTGTGTTATTATGTCACAATTTTAGTGGGTAGTGCAGAATCATAGGACTTTGCCAGTTTAATTTACATTATCTTGTATTATTTTTGTGCCTATGATTCTGCCACTCGTTGCTGCTTTACATCAAAGCATCTACTCATTTTTCCTCACGAGGTATAAGTGGACCCAGAATAATAAAAAAATAATGATAATAATATGTTACAAAATAAAAATTTCTTACTTATTAGGGGGCACAGTGGCAATATACAGCTTTTTGTAGATCTGAGTCCCATTGTTGACTGTGCACACACATTTACACCTGGCATCTTCATAAGTACCATGTACCTGGGAAAGAAAAAAAATAATGTCTCAAATTTATCAAACAAAGGAAAAAATAACTTCAGCTTTAATTTTAGCAGTTTTAAGGTGCCCTATCAATTTCTCAGAGAGACAATGAAAATTCAAGCATTATGTTTGCACACTCTAATGATTTTTTTAACACGTTCGTTACCAAGCCAATTTTTTCAAGTTTTACGTAGGGACCAGGTGGTAAAGTTGCTGTTGCATCCTGGGGACCAAATTTTGATCCCCAGGTTTTTCTTTGCATATTTGGCATTGCATTTTTAAAGGAATCGATCCTATATCTGTTCTAATACTAACAACCTACCTCCAAAAGGCCATATATGGATGTCCGGTCCCTCGTTAAAATTTTGATAACAGCCACATGTGTGTTTTCAGTCCCAAATGAAAAACACAAAAACATCCATATGGCCGTTCGGTAACGAACGTGTTAAAGTGTTTCACAGCCTTTTTTATTTTGTAGCTATGAAACAGGAGCTATTGTAGACGCTTGTGGTCTGTGCTGTAGCCTGACCATCCCATAGTATGCATCCCCACTGATGGGCAAGAAGTGACACAATACTTCCCAATAAGATGCTGGGTCAACACAAAAGTACCGAGATGTATCCCTTACAAACAATTGTAACCAAATTAAGCATACAAATTTCTGTCAGCACAGGGGATCAAACCAGGTACCTTCTGCATGGCAAGTGAGTGCTTAACCAATCAGCTAATCACATGCTCTTTTTTAATATTTTTTATGTTACAATTTAAAAAAAAAATCATGCATTGGGTAAAAATCTTTATATATAAATGTCAAAGTCACTGACCACTGACTGATCATCGCTCTACAGCCCAAACCGTAAGTCCTAGGAAGCTGTAATTTGGTAGGTAGCTTTGTCTTATAGTCTAGATGTGCAATAAGACGGGATTTTTCGAAATTCCCACTACAACACCTGCCATTGGCGGAAAAGGATTTTTTGCTTTCACGGCCATGCCTCGGCCCGCAAAGCGGGCGACAGCCCGCTTGTAAATACATAACAAAAAGGATTGCCATGCTATCTACCTTAGTTTAAAACAGCAAGTTTGCTTGACCACCAATGCATGTTAGTTTGACTAACTCTTGATTACTTCAGCCAGCATGAAGCAAGCTTTAAATGCACTAATTCTCATAGGATCACTAAAGTTAAGCAACATCCAGTAAAGTGAAGACTTCATGATGCTGGCAGTCTGGTCCAACCTGGACTGGCTGAGGTTAATGACTGTAGTAGGTTTGAAAGTTTCTTAATGGAGGATAACACCCACATTTTAAAACGGACCTAGCTGTTGAATGGGATATAAAACCCCAGTTATTAATAACCTTGATTACTTCAAATAATAATATATATATATTTTTTTACACCTGGAAGTTCCTACAGCCACCCACAACACAGGGCAGAGAGTTTAATAAAAACTTTGTTCCATTACCTGAGTGATTGTGGATAGGATGCATATGATAGAGACTAAGCCACATTGAAAAAACATTGTGTAACCTGAAATTTAAGCTAGTTTCAAAGTTGAAGAAAGATTTTCTCAATAACTACGAATTCATTTTATATTTTTATTTAATTTTAATTATGCAACAAAAAATCTCAAAACAACTTTTCAATTTTTTTTTTTTTTTTATCAATTTTTAAAATCTCGCGGGTCATGTTGTTGCGTAACAAATGTTGTTGTCGATGACGGAACATTCTAAAAATAAAAAATAAATTATGAACAAGAAAGTTTGATAAACAAAACATTAATAAAACAATGTTTTAATCAGTTATTAGGGGATGATTTCTTAAATGAAATTTTTAACGTATAACAGAATAATATTATGTAAAAAAATATGTGATTTTTTTTCAAAATTTATGATTGTGTATTTGTGTGGTAAAAATTCGGATGCCCCCATTTAATTATTTGAAAACCGGCCCTGTGTTACTCAATAAGCTATTTGAGGAAGTAACAAACTTTATCTTGAGTAGGTTCGCGGGAAATTTTCAAATTATTTATATTTCAACATCAAGGGTGCTTTCGGTGCTTTTACACCAGTAATTATTATAGAATAAAATGTTTTCTGCAAAATTTAGTTGAATTATTGCTACATATAAATAATTTACCAGTAATTAATCATTGTCATACAATTTATCCTCATAACTCATAATTCAATATCTAGTGATTCTATCAATCAGAGAGTAAAAGTGAAAGTAAAAACAGGTCATTTACTCTGTAATAAGCATGGAAAATTGAGTCTGAAAAACATTCCCATTTGAATTATTTCATTCATTCTGTCTCAAGGTGGAACCAAGTTATTTGATTGAGTAATTGGCGTTTGGAGCCAGCTCATACCTAGGACAGGTGTTTAAATATATTTTTGATTAGATTGGTTTCTCTATTCCTGTATTAAACTACTTACTTGAAAGATGGAATCCCCTAAGAAACATCTGGATGTGTTTGATGCAAGATTTGTGTTCAGTGAGGTACCACCCAACATTGACAAGCATTTGGAATTTGTGGAAATATCCTCAGGTTCGTAAAAAACTTATTAATAATACTTGTAGAATGGTGTACATTGGGATCAAAGCTCTATTGAAAAAAAAAATACATCACATTACTTGTATAAAAAACATAATATAAAAAATAAGTAGATACAGTAATAAGTAGAAACCAACTACTAGAAACATTTATTCTTATAAAACCCAGAAATTTTACCTTAAGAAAAAAAAAAAAAAAAAAAAAAAAAAAGGGTACCTACCAAATTTATCTTTAACCCTTTAATGTACAATGTTGTAATTTTGCAACAGTTTTTCAGAAGCCCTTAAGTGATCAAGAATGATAGAAGTTGATATTTTTGGTGGGCAATGTTGTAGAGCTGCAATTTGTTGCTTTTTTATTATTTTAAATCAGACAACTCAGGGGGAGGACCATTTTGTGCTCTTGTGATTTTAGTTGTATATAGTAGATGGAGGAAAATTATTTTACTGTCCAAGTTTTTTTACCAGATGAATCCACTGTATTATTTAGTACAGTCTACATTTAATGTATTATTTAGCAGACAAAAATAAGCAAAAAATAACCCTTTACGTGCAATGTTGAAATTCTGCAACACTATGGGGTAAAATGAGTATATATTTGGGTACTTTTCTTTCTAAGCTAGTAAAGAAATAACTACATAAAATAAAAATGTGCACTTTTTCCAAGTGCACATTATAAGACGAGGGAAGAGATTGTCTTGTTCACTGCAGGTATACGGATTACAGGGCATGGTGATTTAAAATAGAGCTATACCCATTTTCACTCAGGCTTGGGGGGAAGTGAGTATAGTGGTAAAGGAAAATGGGTATAGTACTATTTTCTTAATAAAATACACATTTAAGTGCTGTTTCTGAAGAAATAAAGACATAATTATAATCTATACTTATAAAAGAGAGTTTCACTCACTGACTGACTGACTGATTCATCACTGTTTCTCTGAACTGGTAAGTCCTAGGAAGCTGAAATTTGGTAGGTAGCTTTGTCTTATAGTCCCTTCCCACTACAACACTGCCATTGGCAAAAAAGGATTTTTTGCTTTCACCACTATTTCTCCGTACGGCCATGCCTCGGCCCGCAAAGCGGGAAACAGCCCGCTAGTGTTTTTCATAAGATTAACAAAGCTTTATTATGTAACAAAAAGTAGTAATGAAAAACAATCAAATAGAATTAGAAATAGTGGAAACTATTTTGTTTTTCTTTTTTCCTTCTTTTTCAAATCCTCTCATGAAATCTGGACCAGAAGTGTTGTCTTTGGATGAAGTCTTTTTATTAGTACTAATACATTAGGTTTTAATCATTTCTTTTAAATCATTCCTATCTTAAGGATATCCACATTTTGTAGAATAGAGGAATGCTTCTACAATATACTTCTCTTCTACAGGACTCAGAACTGTAGGCCTTCCTGAACCTTCATACTGTGGTGTACTTTCCATCTTCTCAATGTTTCATAGGGAATATTGAACTTCTTTGCTACAGCATCAATTGATGAACCATTCTTACTTGTTGTAATGTAGATTGAATTGAATTAGATTCATAAGATGGCAGTTTTCCTGTGATATGTGCAAGGCATGGTTTGAAATCACACAGAAACAAGCTATATTACATGTATTCTCAATACTCTAAAATATACCCATTTTCCCCCACTATACCCAAATTACCCCACTAGACCCTAGACATAAAAGGAGCCTTGAACATTGCTTCTTTCATTTGAGCGGTTCAATACCCCAATTATATCTTCCACCTGTGTAAGAAAATTTAAATAGCTATAAATTTTTAATGTTTTTTTTTTAAGTTAGAGGTTTGGCTGTGGGTCAATGACCTACACCAGGAAAAACATACCTATTATGAAACCAGACTGCAGCCCACTTAGTTTAAACTTTTAAAGTAACACGAAACAAGAATCATCAACACACATTTATTACAAGACAGGAAGAAGGAATCAAGACTCACTGAAGAGAGTAAACTAGCAACTGATTGAGCAAAATGTAATGAATGGAAAAGTTTTTTTTTTGTTTGGAGGTCATGGGCCCTCGTGGCCTGCTAGTACCAATAAACAGATACAGAATTCTTCCACCAACATGACATTAGCACTCATGGACACGGAAAGCAAAGTATGGTAGTAATTTTATTTATTTATTTTCAGAAGGGGAAATATTACTGGGATCATCCAATTTAAATGGCTGCTACTGGACGGGGTCCATTTGGTACTTCCTGGAACCTGGTAATGCACCTCAGAGGGAGAAAGTTTATTCCGGACTCAAATGTGAAAGTGGGATCTGTGATGGGAAATTTCTATCGGAAAATAAGGTATTATACAGGGTGTAACAGACTTAATGTAAAATCTCTTAAGGGGTGGTAGTACAGATCATTTCCAACCATGAATGCTCTATAATACTTTTGATTTAACTTAGTGGTTCTCGAGATATTATTTTTTTGAATTATTTTTACAAGTCCCCTGCCGCTCGACAAAGAATGGCATCGAACTCCATAAATACAGTAGATGAGGCAATAAATTTAACTTTTTCCATAAGATAACAAAATTTCACTATTATTTAGACTAGATTTATTCTTAAGAAATTCACAAGTACTGAAAAAAATCAGCAGCAGCGGAAAATTTATCGCAGACATAATATCCACCTGAAACTTCAGCTGCCATGTTCTTAAAATACTGCCCACATAAAGTATTGGTTTCATTTATGTGAAAACTTGCTTGAAGTCTTATCTTTCATAAAATATGACACACTCAATATAAAATTTTCATTTTTTATTGAAACCAAGAGAAATTAAAAAAAAGTCAGTCAGTACTACATACTGTAACTACTAGGCTACCATCCTACTTTTACCTGGGGAACTAATTTTTTTCTTCAATTGGACAAATTGTGGTTGTCGTTTACTTTCCAACGGCCCAAAAAGTTAGCCTCAGTAGATTCACTGATAAGGCGGTGGACTCTTAACTTGGAGGTCACTGGTTCGATTCTCAAGTATGGCAAATATTTAGTAAGACGAGTTTGAGCTATTGTGGCACCACGATCGTGATTAATTGACCTTAATATTTTAGTATTCCATGTGTTTTATTAAGATTCGGTACCTACTAACATAATAATTTGTACCTCTATGTACCAACCTATGAATGTTCAGTATTCACCGTACCATCTTTACCTGTGGGTGTTAACTATGTAGGTACATTGTTATGTTTCATTTCAATTCAAACCATTTTATCATTGAGACCCTTTCCCTCTTATGAAGAAATGAACATTTATGATTAATGTTGATTTCTGAAGCACCACAGCTAAGTATCATACATGGATACGTACATACTAATTTGCCACACTTGAGACTCGAACCAGTGACCTCCAAGTTAAGAGTCTACTGAGGCTAACCTTTTGGGCCGTTGGAAAATAAATGGAAACCATAATTTGTCAAATTGAAGAAAAAAATTAGTTCTCTAGGTAAAAGTAAGATGGTAGTCTAGTAGGTACAGTATGTAGTACTGACTGACTTTTTTTTTAATTTCTCTTGGTTTCAATAAAAAATGAAAATTTTATATTAAGAGTGTCATATTTTCTGAAAGATAAGACTTCAAGCAAGTTTTTTACATCAATGAAACCAATACTTTATGTGGGCAGTATTTTAAGAAAATGGCGGCTGAATTTTCAGGTGGATATTATGTCTGCGATAAATTTTCCGCTGCTGCTGATTTTTTTCAGTACTTGTGAATTTCTTAAGAATAAATCTAGTCTAAATAATAGTGAAATTTTGTTGTCTTATGAAAAAAATTAAATTTATTGCCTCATCTACTGTATTTATGGAGTTAGATGCCATTCTTTGTCGAGCGGCAGGGGACTTGTAAAAATAATTCAAAAAAATAATATCTCGAGAACCACTAAGTTAAATCAAAAGTGTTATAGAGCATTCATGGTTGGAAATGATCTGTACTACCACCCCTTAAGAGATTTTACATTAAGTCTGTTACACCCTGTATATATATTTTTTTTTTTTTTTAAGATGAGTGTTTTACAGACTTTTTTTCGTAGCCATGAAACAAGAGCTACTGTATACAGCCTCCGTGGCGTAATGGTTGTGACTACTGCCCGTAGTCCAGAGGTCTCGAGTTCGACTCCCGGTTGGGCAGACTTTTCAAAGAAAATTCTGTCCATTCCAAATACGTGAGGCTGGCATTTCCGGACCTACCCAGGCTGGGTGAGGTTAATGTGGGTAGCTGGTACAATTCATAGCAAATGGAGGGTAAAACCTCCGTCCTGTCTATCTTAAATCAGGACGTAAAAAAACGGAATAGAATCAACTGGACACAATAGATCTAATTAGGTCGCAGTATTAATTGTAAGGGTTTCACTGAAAACCCTGCAACCAGGTCAGATAATAATAATATGTTGTATATAATTATAGTAAAAATATAATATAATTATAGTACTCATCTATATAATTATAGTAAAAATGTCGACTTCGGATAAGTTAATAATCAAATTGATTGTCAAATTAATATTGACTATTTTGATTTCAGGTAATAATTGGTGAAGATTTGGGCATGGTCAGTATTTTGCATTTACACAAAAATGAAAAAGTGAAGAAAGAGCAGTCCAGATTCACGGTTGACTCTTCCCGGAGTGAACATGACCACGCTGTGCTCTCAGTGAGCGTATCAGACGATAAGAACAAAGCTGTGACTGGGAGCATGGACAAGTGGTGAGTCTATAGGGGTATTTTTCTTTTGGATAATTTTTTTTTTCCAGGTTCGATATTTCCAAATATTTCCATTTTATTCCAAGGTCAACTTCACAACATTCGTAAAAGAAAAATGCGTTTTGGTACTTTTAAAGATAAACAATGAACTTAACCTATAAAAGAACTGGAAGCAAGAATTTTCTACTTCCATTTGGTTAACCAAACTGGAAGAAGGAAGAGGAAAAATTTCCTCTTCCAAAAGAAAAATGACTTGCTTCCAGTTTAGTTCATTTTATTCCAGTTTGGTTAACTTTGGTAAGGAAGAAAAATACGGCTTGTATATAATGTGTTTCTTTGTGTTATTACATCACAATTTTAGTGGGTAGCGCAGAATTATAGGACTTTTCCGTATCTTTAAATATCCTAATATGTTATTTTTGCCTATAATTCCACTACTGGTCGCTGCTCACATTAAAGTAGCTACTCATTTTTCTTCACGAGGTATGAGTGGACCCCGAACACCCAAGAACAGAGCAGAAAAAATGTTGCCCCGCTGGGTATCGAACCCAGGTCACCATTCATTTTGTATTTTTTAACTGCAAACTATTCTCTAACTTGGCCAGTTTTGCTCCTTGTGGTGGTTACATTAGCATTTTGTATACAACTATACATATTGCCATAATATTCGTCCCTTGGTCTTACCTCGGCAGTATAGACAAAATTTTTAGTCCACTGTAGTAATGCTATTAGCGGTTCCAGGACCAAAGATAATAATTGTGGAGGCAGGGATTTTTAGAGGTTGAAAAAATCTTTTGAAGGTTCGGAACAACGCCTTTGTTTGAATGGCAAGCAACTGTTTCCCTCCCCAAAAAGGAGTTTTATATTCTATCCTAAAAAGTGAAGAGTGAGCCAAATAGGGTGCAATAATTCTAAATAATGGACGCAGCACATAGGATTTTATTTTTAGAAAAAACCCCCAGAAGTAATATTATGTAAAATAATTCGAGCTGTGTCCCTTCGACTTCGAGGAAGTCGAAGATTGATTAAAAGTTTACCATGTGAAGATGGAGCAGCCATTAATTATTATATTATTGATTAATAAATAAATAAAATAAATTATTATTTATATTATGTAAATAAATAAAAATATAATATAAAATCCTATTATGACACAAACCATTTCTATCTATCCCATAAAATATATAAGACCTGTTTAACTGCTGGAGTAAAGGGACTTTTCATTCTTACCTCGGCAGTGTAAACAAGGTATATTCTATTCTATTTCCATCTTCTCAGCATCAAGGTATGGGATGTGACATCAGATCTGATATCGGAGCACACCTTCAGACCTGCGCACAAAGATCACGTCACGTGCGTTGCTATGAGGGACTTTAGCAATTTGTTTGTCAGCTGTTCATTGGATGGAGCTGCTTTGCTGTGGGATACGCGTCTGTCCAAACCAGCACAGGGTAATCTTAATATAAATAATTAATAAATCATTTGTTTTATTTTTCATATTTTTTTTTGTTTACAGAGGAACCCATCGTAAGCCATTTTTATTTGGCTTCAAAGATATAAAAGATAACTTACCCGGTTTTTCACACCATCATATCTTCGGTTCTATTGATCATAGAGGTATGAAATTTGGAACAAAGATTGTCCTAATATCATTAAAAAGACATTGAAGACAATTTCAATATATAAAAGATAATTTTTACCATTTTGTTTAGAGATGTTTGTTTTACAGCCTTTTTTATTTTGTAACTATGAAACAGGAGCTACTGTAGAAGCTTGTGGTCTGTGCTGTAGCCTGCCCATTCCGTAGTATGCCTCCGGTGATTGAACCGGGACCTTCCTGTCTACATTAAGTTAAGGCAAGTTTCAATAATCTCACCTTCCACTAAAGAGTGTTATTTTTATTAATATAAATATGTGTTTCTCTGATTTCAGTGATCTACGAGGACGTGGCGATTGGTTTGAAATCAGTGGCGTGGGGTCAAGACTCCCAGGTGGTGATAGGGTCCACAATGGGCGAGCTATGCAGTGTGGACACGAGAAATCGGGGAGTGGTGTGGAGCAAAGCCGTGTCCACACCACGACCCATTCATCGGATTGTTGTGAACAATACACACAAAAACTTGTGAGTACTTTTTGCTAATTGTTGCAGCAGTGTAAGTTATAGATTTTACTTCCGAAAAATTTCTAAGTATTGTGTTTTGTAAAAAAAAATATTTTTTTTGCTCCGATTTCAATTTTTTTTCATATTTCTGGACGTTTCATAACCTCCTGTTTTTTTTTTTTTTTTTTTTTTTTTTTTTTTAAATCGTCGATTTTTTTATTTTAATTAGTATACATTAAATTTGTTTACAGTCTGGCTGGGGACTATAAACAGGAAGTAGACTATCAGTCTGGCTGGGGGACCATAAACAGGGAGTAGACCAGCAGTCTGGCTGGGGGACTATAAACAGAAAGTAGACCAGCATGGGCTTGGTTCTGGGGGCCCTTGTCAATTATTAGCCTCCTTGTAAAGACAGTGGTAAAAGTGCTGAGTCATTCCTCCAATGTCGTTCCTGGCTACCATCGTTCACGATGGCGCCACCCTATGATGATTATACATTAAAAAGTAGGAAGATTGATGAGATGATTTAGTTTTAGTTTGGATGTACATGAATATGAGATTATATTACACAACTGCACAGCTCTCATCACCAGGTAATAGTTCTGAACATCCATGGCTTGTTGAGTGGAAGAGATTGACATGGGCAATAACCCCGCCCTTAATTATTATTATTATTATTATTATTTAACACTTTATTGGTCAACTACATGATACATTCAACAAAATATAACATGAAAAAAAAGAACACAATAGAATATGTAGCTTTCTCTTCCACCGAACCCCATCTTTAATGATGTTTTTATTTTATTTTTTCTTGTTTATATTGTTCTTGTTTTTTAATTTTAATTTTTACTTTTACTTGTTTGTACATCGACCGATTAATAAAAAAATAATATGAATAATAATAATGCCATCAACTAACCTCTCTTTTGTAATCAGTGTAAACAAAAAAATGAGAAGTTGCAATCAAATATTCTTTTTAATTTGTCACTTCCAGGCTGGCTGTGTGCGCAGATGACATGGAGGTGCGCGTTATCGACAGCCACTCCGCTGCCGGCACGCCCGTGCACCACTCTGCTGGAGGCACGCTCGCGAACCACTCCGCTGCCGGCACGCCCGTGCACCACTCTGCTGGAGGCACGCTCGCGAACCACTCCGCTGACGGCACGCTCGTCTACTCGGATCTCAGACACCGTGACTACGTGCGGGGTCTCACCTGGGTTCCCGGATCCGACACTCTGATCTCCTGTGGCTGGGACCGACAGGTTCTGCTCCACCAGAAACTCTCCGCTTGATGGTGCTCATTGGAAGGGGTGGCCCACATTTCTTGTTTGGGACTCGGAAAAGAAATTAATTGAGAGGAAGGTCTCAACTTCTGATGTGGGAATCAGAAGAAAATTGAATAGAGAGATGGGTGTCCCAATTATCAGAAGACAATTTAATTTAACTGTGAGAAGTGTCCCAATGATCGTTCTGATTTTAGAATCAGAAGACAATTTGATTGAGAGAAGGGTCTCTACCATCTGATTTGGGAATCAGAAGAAGTTGATACTCTTCTCTCAATCGAATTTGAGACTCTTCTCTCAATCGAATTTTCTTCTGATTCCCAAATCAGAAGATGTTTTAATTGAGAGAAGTGTCCCAATGATCGTTCTGATTTGGGAATCAGAAGACAGTTTAATTGAGAGAAGAGTCTCAACTTCTTTTGATTACCAACTCAGAAGATATTTTAATTGAGAAAAGTGTCCCAATGAACTTTCTGATTTGGGAATCAGAAAACAGTTTGATTTAGAGAAGAGTCTCAACTTCTTCTGATTCCCAAATCAGAAGATATTTTAATTGAGAAAAGTGTCCCAATGATCGCTCTGATTTGGGATTCAGAAGATAACTTAATTGAGAGAAGAGTCTCAATAAACTTTTTGATTTGGGAATCAGAAGACAGTTTAA